>VIYQ01001461.1:0-10439 GCA_009928355.1 Chlorella sp. CH2018
CCCCTCCCCCCATTTTGGGCGCCCAGCCCCCTCCTGCTGTTCCGGCAGCCCATGTGAAACGCCGCACGGCGGCCCGCCCATTACCGCGGGCCGCTGCCGTGCGCCCGGTGCCTTGCCCGCACGCTGTACACTAGATTCTCCACCCCGCCGGCTGCCTAGCAGTGGCTTGAGGCGGCCCCGCCCGCCTGGTTCGCGCCTGCCTGCCTGCCGCTTGCCTCTTGTGCCTTGACATTCTGTACATGCTTTCGCCGCTCCCCACGCTCTTACTGACTAATTGTAATGCGTCGGACTGACAAGTTGGGAAGACAGGAGTGAGCGGTGGTGGCAGGGGTGTCGTCACAGTGGCGGTGGCAGAGATATCGTTACGATCAAGCCGGTCAGTCAGCATGTCAAGCGGGTGCAGCCGCTGAGGCGTGGTCGTGCCGAGCGTGTGCTTTCAGGTTGAAAGGCGAGATGCGCTGCGTCACTGGCCCTGCCTCAGCTCAGTCTGTGAACTGCCGCTGTGAGAAGAAGAGGCTGGCCGCCTCCGGCTCCATCTGCGGTTGGTGCAGGGGTGGTTGGGAGGTGTGGGTGAGGCGTGCCAGGAGCACAAGGCTGGCGCAGGCTGCCCTGTGTCGCACCCAACACCACACACACACACGCCCACATGCAGCGGCACATCTCTACATGATCTGCATGCAGCGGCCATCTCTACATGACCTGCAGCAGCCCACCTGGCTGCCCTCCACCTCTGTTCGGTCGATGGGCTGCACGCCGCGGTTCTCAAGCTTGCGCCAAAACGGCTTCTTCACCGGGTCGTCCTTCAGCCTGCGAAGCAGTGGAACAAGGCGAAAAGGATGAAGGGATGCGTCGGGCTGTGCGCGCATAGCCAGCAGTGCTACGGCACGCGCCCAAAACGGGTTGCAAACATCCCCATGCGTGCGCCATCCGCCCCGTCAACAAGCAGCAAACCACGCTGACGCTAGCACTTTACGCCTGCAACGCGCACCACAGCCGCACACTGCCAACCTCCACTAGCAGCACCCGAGGCAGCAACAGCGCCCAGCCTCCCGCACCTGCCGTGCAGCGTGCGCAGCAGGGCGTTGAACACAGCGGGCTCCTCGTGCGTGACGCACACCTCGCGCAGCTTCTCAACCAGCTCCGCAGCCTGCGAAAACAGGGTGGTGTGGGGAGAGTTGTGCTGGGCTTGCGCAAAGCAAGGCTGGCATGTGACCAGCCGGTCAGCAGCGCAGCTTCTCTTCCGGCTCCGCTTGATACGTGCCGGCGCATGCACACCCAGTGCCATAGCAAGTGGCCGCTTGCCTGATCCAGCTTGCCCTCCCCCGTGCAGCCCACCCACCTGGTCAAACTTGCTCTCCCCCATGCTGCCCATCACTATCTCGGGGATAACCTCCGCCAGCGCTGCGCACGCCTCCGTAGGGCCTGCGGAATGAGAGAAAGAAAGAAGAGTACGCCATGGGCGAGGGCTGAGGGGGCCAGCTGGGTATTAAGCCCAGAGGGCGCCAGCCGGCCACTGTTGCCCCGTGGCACGCCTCCGTGGGCCCTGCAGGCAGAAAGCCACGGTGCATCTTTGGCGGATTGGAAGCTGGAGGCAGCAGCAAACGTCTGGCACGCCTCCGTGGGGCCTGCGGCAGAAAGCCACGGTGCATCTTTGAGCGGATTGGAAGCTGGAGGCAGCAGCAAACGTCTGGCACGCCTCCGTGGGGCCTGCGGGCAGACAGGGTTGCAGCAGTGCACTTGAGCAGGTCAGGGGTACAATCGCCACTGGGGTACAAAGAAGGCACACACGCCTCCATGGGCCTGCGTCAGAGCCAGGGAGACACAGCACAGCGCGGTGCCATTGTTGGGCAGCCAGCCAGGTGCAGCCGTGCATGCATGTCAAGCAGCAACCTGGGCAGCTGCCCATGCCACCGTCAAGCTGCCTGCCACCACTGGTGTGCCACCGCCAAGCTGCCTGCCACCACTGGTGTGCCACCGTCAGGCTGCCTGCCACCACCGGTGTGCCACCGTCAAACTGCCTGCCGCCACTGGTGTGGCACCACTGGTGTGGCGCACCTGCATCCAGCAGCAGCGACTCAAAGTCCGCCAGCGGCGCATCGCTGCCGATCAGGCGGCGGCTGCGCCGGTTGGCCTTGGCTACCTGGCGGGCGGGGAAGGCGGGTTTGGGTGGGTTGGCGCAGCAACCAGCAGGAGGGAAGCTGAGGTGCATTGGCGCAGCAGTCTCACAACAAGGAGAGGGAACCACGTGTGCAATCAGCCCGCAATTTGCCTCATGTTTGCAACGAACTGTGCGCACAGCCAACCCCCACACCTGGCCCATGGGGAAGGCATTGTGAGCCGCCGCTGCTGCCGCCTCCGCCCCAGGCATGGCATCCCACCGGGGGTTGAACACGCGCTCAAACTGCGGCGGGCCAGCGGGTGTGCAGGCAGGGGTGTGAGCAGGGGAGTAAAACGCGCCAGGGATGCAACTTGCCCAGCTCACTAAAGCGGCTTGAGGAGAGGGGGGAGGGGTGTGCTGGGCAGGCATGGCATGGCAGCCTGACAGATGCTGCTGCCCGCAGGCAGCCCAGCTGCAGCACATGCACGCAGGCAGCAGCTGTGGCAGATGGCAACGCAAGGGAAGAGCCATTTGGACATAGGCTCAGCCAGTGTGCAGTGAAGCTGTTACAGCAGATCCCCACCAGCAGGTCTTCATCCTGCAGCGGCTCCTCGCCGCCGCTCACAAACCTGCAGCGGCGAGAAGGAAGCAGCAGGCGGGGAGCACCAGGCAGGTGAGAGGGCAGCAGGGCACTCCAGCGGGCATGGTGGCACAGCACACCAGATCGGCGTGCCAGCTGCAGCTCACAGCAACCTTGCCGCCTGACCGCACGGCTACGGATGCCGCTACGGATGCAACGCAATGCACAGCGGAGCACGCACCGCCGGCCCAGCTCGTAATACAGGCGGTGCACTTGGGGGTAGGGCGTCCCCTCCGGCACCAGCTGCTCATGCGGCGGCCCTGCTGGGTGCATGGGAGCCGCACAGATGTGGTCAGGACGCACACTTTCGGCTGTGCACTGTGAGCGTGCAGCACCGCTGGCAGGACACAAAGCAGCAGCAGCAGCAGCAGCAGCAGCAGCAGCAGCAGGAGTGTTAATGATTCCACATCGGCACGTGGCAGGCGGCAGGGCCAGGCGGGCAGGCAGGGCGGCACGACGGCTTGCAAGCAGGCCGGCAAGCAGGCTTGGCGGGCTGCAGCAGGGCAGCCATGACACAGCATGGGCAGTGCCACACACGCTTCGCATGCTCGCCTTCGCCCAGCGACATGGCTTGCACCAGGCCCCGGGCCGCCTCCAGCTGCTCCTCGCTGGGGGCCCTGCAGTGAAATTAGGTTATTGAAAGGACGTCTTTTTTTGCTGTTTCTTTGCTTTGGGCGGAAAGCAAACAGCGCAGAAAGGCAATGCAACCGCCAGCTGCTTCTCACTGGGGGCCCTGCAGCGGCATGGCACATCGATTGGGCGGCGCTGAGCCAATGCTGGTCGTCGAGGCTCAGTGTTCAGCGGCGGCACCCGAACATGCAGCAGGGGCGGAGAGATGAATCCACGCCCATGGTCCCATCATGCAGTTCCCCCCTACACCCAACAAAATAAGCGCACCAGGCCTTCTTGGTGAAACTGGGGAACTTGTAGTCTCGGAAGTCCTCCATGAATGGCAGCACGTTCAGCAGCAGGTGGGCGGGCGCCGCGCCGCTGGCCGCCACCGGCACCGCAACGCACAGCTGCGGGCGCTGCGGGGCGGGGGAAGGGGAGAGAGGGCGCAGCAGAGGAGGGGGGTTGAGTGGAAGCGCAGCACGTGGGAGGTGACGGGTGGCCACCGGCACTGCATTGTTCAGCTGGGGTCCTGCACAGCTGCCAGCTGCGGCAGGGAGAGCAGGAGAGCACAGGGCGAGGGGGTCGGATCAGCGCCAGCATGCTGGCTCCGCACTGTGCAGCTGGCTCAAGCAAACCGTGTGGGCAGGGCCTGCGTTGACCCCCGCCCATTTCCATTTTCGGTTTTAAAGTCTGTGTGCGAAACTTGCGATACAGACGTGCCCAGCCAACCACCCACTCCTCACCTCCCGGGCGGTGCGCACGAGGCGCAGCACCGCATGCTGGCCCTGGTTCAGCATGGCCGTCACCAGTGCGGCAAAGGCCACGCCCGAGGCCTCACGCGCCTTGTCCGCCACCAGGACGCGCGTGTCCTGTAAAGGGGGAGGAGGGGTAAGTTAGAATAACCAGCACTGGGGAAAACACGTGTATGCTAGCAGGCCGCGCGTGTCCTGTCAGGGGGAGCAGGCACACTGACTTGGTGTAGAAGCGATGCACTGAGTAGGTGTTTGGTAGGATGCTGCTGAAAGCTTCTGGCATTTGCGGCAGACAGCCGTGCTGCAGTGGCACCGCCCACCACATTGCCTTGCCAGACTGCAACACCATGCCAAGGGCTGCTCAAGGCTTGCTTGTGCAGGCCTGCCTCCACGCATGCGACTCCCACCAACCCAACCGCAGGCCCTTACCGTCATGTAGTAATGGCGCGGCAGCGCCTGCTCCCCCTCCGCATCCACGAACCCCAGCAGCTGCAGATCGGTAGGGGATAGGCAGGAGCGTGGCGCATCAAGTGAGCGGTTGGGGCTTGCAAGCAGTGAGTTCAGCCCCGCGAGGGGGCCATTGAAGCAGCCACGCAGTGGCTGAGCATCAGGACTTGCCCTGCAGCCAAATGGTTGCGCCACCACCAGCACCCAGCCTGCCCGCATGCCATCTGGGTGCGGCGCCGCTTGTCAAGCGCCACTGTTCATTACAAGCACCCACCAGCAGGCCCTTCTCCCGCGGGAAGGCATAGTCCTCCTTCTCATTGTCTGGCACCGGCACAATGTTGGCGCCGTACTGCATTTCAGCAGGGTAGAGCGGGCAGATGGGGAGGGCTTGCTACTGCCTTGTTGCACCGCAGGGGCGGGAGTGAACTTGCTACCTGTACGACACTCTTCTGAGACGGGGGCATGGCACTGTGTCGCCAGCCGCACAGAACACTGGAGTTGCACGCAGGAGCCCGCCCCCTCGCACCTTGTACGCCCCAATCACATCCTCCTCCGGCACCTCCACGTCCTGGTCCAGAGTTTCGTCTACGTACTTGAACAGTTTGGCCCGCTGCAGGCCGCCCACCGCAGCCTCCACTGCAACAGGGGGTGAGCGTGTGCTGAGGTGAGCAACAGCTGCACGCCGCAAGGCCGCAGAAGGCCGCAGCAGCATACGGCAAACCCAGCTGTTCAGAACCCAGCTGTTCAGATCTAAGTACGTCGGGTGCAGCGGCAGCGTGGCTCGCTGGCTATGGATGCAGCAAGTGGCTGCCCGCAGCAGCAGCAGCAGCAGCAGCGGCGGCGGCAGCAGCAGCGGCGGCGGCACCGGCCTACCAATGCATCGATCGTACAAGGGGCAGGCAGCAGCCGGGCACCTGCCACCCAACCAAACCAGTTGCCAGGCATGCTCCCTGCCAACTTGCCTCCCAATGATGCACACCAAACGCAGCACTCCAGTGGCACTCACAGGCAGCACTCACCCTTCCCCTGCTGCTCCGCCTGGGCTTCTGTCTCAGTAGCAGGCCCGGGGAACTTCTCCTGCCGCGTCTTGCCACTCATCTTGACCTGTCGGTCGACCAAGCAGCAGCGAGTCATTGTGTTGGAGGCAGCCAGCAAGAGGCGGCAGCAGAGGGCGCTGCTCCTGCCGCGCCTGCCTTGCAGCGCATTTGAAAGGTTGGCAGCCCATGGCACGCCAGCAGCAGCACTGCTCAAGACAGACGGCCTGCGGCGCGTATTCGCGGCTGCCTCGGGCAGCAGTTGCAGTCAAAGTACGCTACGCAGTAACACCCTCCCCTACCAACTACAGGCCTTTGGCCAATGACCCGCCGCCCACCTGTACTGCCACGTTCTTGGTGATCTGCAGAGCCCCCGCAAATGTGGTGGTCGCCCCCACCTCGTGCGCCCGAAACACGCCCAGCAGGTCGACGGGCGCTGACACCTCCCGCTCGGTGTGGTCCAGCTGCAGGACGCGGCGGGTGCGGGGCAGGGAAGCAGAGCATTCAGCTAACGCGCAGCAGGTCGACAAGTGCTGACACCTCCCGTTCGGTGTGGTGCATTGAGCGACGGCCTCAGATGCGCATCCGCTTGCCCAGCATCCACACGTGCCGGGGTGAGCGGCATCCAGGCCGCCAGCGGGCGCATTCCGTGTGCTTCAAGCAAGACCCGGCGGGCGCAATCCGTGTGTGAGCAATTGAGCGAGGCCTTGCCTCTGTGCACATGGCGGCCAGCAGGTTGAGGTTGTGGGCGCGGTCCACCTCGTACTCATCATCCTCTGCAGCGGACAGGCCCATAGTAGTTTGTGCTCAGACTTGACAGCATGACGCGCACAGGCCCGTTGAGGTTGTGCACGCGTGTGCCGGATTGTGCAGTGCATGTGCAGAGGCGCAAGACGTCAGATTCCGCAGGCTTGCATGCCCAAGCCACACAGCGGGCAGACCCGCCAGGCAGCAGAGCTTGACCACCGTCAGGGCACACTGCAACTGACCTGTGACTGGGCCACGACGCAAACTTGCATTGCGCAGCCCCCATCAGCTTGCAACCGGCACGTACCTGGGCAGTAGAGCTTGACCAGGTCCAGCCGCACGCCCATCTGCTGCAGGCGCCCTGCCAGGTCGCTCACATCCTCCGGCTCCACTTCAACCTGCCGGGGTACAAAACCATAAAAACACTAAAAGAACTAAAGGACGGTGATAGCCCATCCACAGCTGTGGGGAGTGAGGCCGCCCTGGTCCATCCATGCCTTCCGGCTAAACACCTCCACCTGCAGGCGCGCCGGACCAGCATGGCTATCAGAGCTGTGGGGAGCGCGCCCGCGGAGGCAGCAACTTGCCCAGCTGCCCACAGCACCCTGCGCCACCTGTCCCTGCTCCCGATGCGCCGCCCGCTTGCACATGCCCTTCCGACTGCTGCACATCGAGTGCCACGCTCACCCGCTCGCAGAAGTTGGACAGCACCACAATGCTCTTCTCTGCCGTGGTGTGGCCTCGCGCCTTGAGTGCCGCTGCCGCCACCTGGCAGCGGTGTGAAACAAAGGGCGGAGCAACGGGGGTGGGCAGGGTAGGCAGGTGTGGAGGCGGGAGTTGCAGCCTGCCACACAGACTGGCAAGGTGTGGAGGGCTGCAGCTCTGCATGCGTGTGATACAGCCTGCTTGTGGCTGCTGGCCGGCAAACACATGGCACAGCCACCACCCTGCCTCACCGCCAGCGCATCGAACCAGTCGGCGCGCCCATCGCCCGGCTGGACTGTAGGTAGGAGGTGGGGGCAGGGGGACCGAGGTCGGCGGTGAGCACTGCTGGGGCCGACTGGCGGCCCGGGCAGGGCCACACCCAGAGGGCACAGCGGGCACAGCAGGGCAGCAGTGGCACAGCGGGCACAGCGGGGCGCACCCTCATGCAGCGCGCGCAGGTAATCGCCGTCGGGTAAGCCCAACCTGCATCCAGCGTAACGGCCAGGGCTTGAGAGCTGAGCCAACCGCCCTGTTTGCATTCTTCTGTCACCCACTCTGCCTTGCGCCCAGCCTGCAGCCTGTCTGTTCCCGCTGCAAAGCCATGCAATCCAGGCATCCAGCATGTCAACACTCACGGGTGCACCTCCTCGATGCCATCGTACTGCCCCTCCTCCCCCGCCGCTGCCATCTCCTCGGCCACAGCGTTGCGGGTGGTGCTGGAGCCGTACAGGAACAGGGCTGCCTCGTCCCGCGGCCGGTACCACATCTGCTGGGCAACGGGGAGGGGAAGCATCAAGGGCAGGACATGGCTCTGTTGATGCAGCGGCTGGCTGAGGGTTGCTGCACCGCCCGCGCAACTGGGCGGCCGGCCGTCACATACAACTGCCAGCAAGCAACACATGCAGCATCTACGCTGGCGCAAACGTGCATGCTGCTCTGCGCGCCTGCGTCCCATGCTGCATCCCCTGCACCTCTGCCCCTGCGCTGCCGTGTGGAAAAGCAAGCCGTGTGGAAAAGCAACGCAACCGCCCTAACCGTCCCGGGTGCCCCTTGCACCTTGCTGGTCAGCAGGTCTGCCAGGGCGCGGGCACCAAACGCCACGTGCGGGTGCATGCGCGGCCCCACATCCAGCAGCAGCACAATTTCTTGGCCCTGGACAGGAGGGGGGGAACAGGAGGGGCGAGAGGAGCGGCCGTCACCGAGCGGCGGCGGCGCGGTGGCTGCAGCCGCTGGGGCTGCGCAGGACGCTGTGCGGCATCATCAATTGGCGGCACTACATCTGCATGACGGTAACGAAGCAGCAAAGCGCCCCCAGGCCCTCGCTCGCGGCACCCAGCCTTGCCTTGCGCGACATGGCTGCGGCTGTGGAGCCTGCGGGGCTCTAGCGAGCGGCTACAACAGCTTGCCGAGATGTGGACGTCCTCCGATCGCCGCACGGCAGCCTTGGAGCGCCAGTGGCCTCGCCGGCGCCCGCTGCGCTGGCTCGTCTGTGCCGTCAAGTGATCCTGGATCTATGCAAGCGTGATGGTTGGCGATCAGCGGGGTTGGGAGGCCCTGGGGAGCCAATCGAGGTCCTGCATTTCGGCAAACACGCGCAGGCCAAGCTATTCCGGCATTCATCCAGCTGCGACGCATTAGGCAACGATCTACTGTCTTGTGCAACAGCCACGGGCGCTGGCGGTGCCCAGCGGCGAGCTGGCGGGCGACGCGCGCCGTTCCGTGCCCCGCAGCAGCCCAGGGGTTGCCTGAGTGCGGCAGCATGGCGCAGGACGTCGGTGCCACGCGCAGCCGCCTCGCATCGTGAGTGACGCGGTCGCCGCTGCCGCCGCCGCCTGCCGCCGCCTTCCTCAACACTACGAATTCCGCCTCAACCCAGCCATGCGTGCTCATCCATCTCGCTCGTCGTACCTTGTCGCAGGCGCGAGAGCTTCTTTGGCGGGCCGCTGTCCACTCGTGAGCAGTCCAAGGCACCGGGCTGGTCGGCATTTGCCAAGGCAGCGCCAGCGGCGGCAGAGAAAGAGAAGCCGTCACGTGGCGGCGGCGGCGGCAAGGGGGGCGGGAAGCCGCGGCAGCCGGCGGCCAAGGCCCAGCAGCAGCAGCAGCAGCAGTCGGCAGCGGAGGCAGAGAGGGAGCGGCTGGCTCGCATCCGTGCTCGACGAGACTTCAGTGCGCTTGCCGCCGACGATGCACCGCCGCCGCCGCCGCCCAAGGCTGCTGCAGCAGGCGCCGGCAGTCGGCAGCAGACGGCAGCAGGACCGCCTCCGCGGCAGCGGAATGGCGATGCCAGTCTAGCAGGCGGGCAGCAGCGGCAGCGGACGGGTGCGCAACACCAGGGCGGCCGCTCATCTGGAGCTGCAGCCGCCGCTGGTGGCAGCCTTGCGCACGGCGGTGGCAGCAAAGTGACCGTCAAAAAGGCAGCAGCTGCGGGCGGAGGGCGCATGGCAGTTGCAGCCCGCGGCATGGCTGTTGAGGTGGCGGCTGTGGGCAAGGGCCGCAAGCAGCTGGCCAGCGCAGCGCTGAAGCAGAGGGTTGGGGAGCTCATTGCTGGGCACAACCCCGGCGGCAGGCCAGCTGACCTGGGCTCTCCCACCGGCAGCGGCACAGCAGGCGGTGCTGCAGCGGCGGCAGCGGCAGCACGAGCGGCACGAGAGGCAGCAGCCGCCAAGCCAATCATGCAGCGGCAGGTGGTGAAGACTGCCACTGGCATGCAGACGGTGCAGCTGGTCAAGCGTCCACCGGGGCAGGGCGGCGGCGGGCAGCGCCCTGCAGCGGCGGCAGCAGCTGGGTCCAGCCCTGGCAGCGTCACCAAAGGCCAGCGGCCCGGCGGTGCAGCGGCAGCCCAGCGGCGGCAGCTGTCGCCAGCGGAGCGTGCGGGGGTGGCGGCGGGGCGCGGCCGCCCGCAGTTCAAGGGAGCGTTCTACGGCGGGCGGCAGCCGCCGGCGGCGCTGGAGGCCCGCATGCAGTACAACAAGCGCAGGTGGGGTGCAAAGCCTGGGGGGATGATGGTGTTGTGGTTGCTCGGCTGGGCCCCTGCTGGCCCAGAGTATGGCTGCCATGCTGACACCCTCCGAGTGGGAGAGTGCATGGCAGCAGCAGCAGGGGGCGTCGCCACACCTGCCATGCACACACACAACACACTGCTGCCCCCATGCCCGCAGGCTGTTTGTTCCCTGCACAGCTGTGCCTCGCTCCCTCCCTGTGTTTTCCAACCTACCAACTGTCTGTCTGAGCGGGTTGCGCTGTTCACTCTGTCGTGCAGGCTGTCGCTGGACAGCGGCGCCTCCCTAGGCTCCTTCATCGCCAGCGACGACGAGCTGGAGGATTTCCTGTCGGATGGGGAGGAGGGCGGGCAGGAGGGGGACTGGCGGGCCGCGCTGCGCGAGGCGACCGGCGGGTGGGTGGTT
>VIYQ01001462.1:0-37137 GCA_009928355.1 Chlorella sp. CH2018
TCGACGAACTCGGCGTCCTGATCGTGTTCGTTCTCCACCAGCCAACGCTGGTGCGCCTGGCGTGCGACGCGCCAGAAGTTACCTTCCTGTCCCGGAATCAGCAGGTCCTCCAGGCGCAGCTCGCGGTTCAGCTCGCGATCGTAGTTGATGAAGCCACGCCCGGGCATGCCATGGGCGCCGCCGACATACAGGTAGCTGGAAAACTCGACCACCAGGATGTCGCCGTGCTGCTCGCGCAGCTTGGCCTGCAGGTAGCTGCTCCAGCCCGGCTCGGCGGTGCTCAGAAAGCGCTGCTGGTAATCCTGTAGCGACGCGGGCAGACGGTCATCCGGGCCGTTGATGGTCATCTGCCGCAGCCGTGCGTCGATCAGGCGGTTGAGTTCCGGTTCGTCGGCAAAGGTCAGGGTATCGATGTTCACCAGCGGGCAGCTGTCGTCCTCGCAGCCTTGCGGACGATGCTCGGTGACGATTTGACGGACTTCGACGGGGCGTTCGGCGACCAGGTGCTGGCAGCCGCCGAGCAGTAGGAGAAGGCTGCCCAGCAGGATGCGATTGCGAAAGGGTGCGGTTGAATACATGGTTGGTCCAGGCATGACAGTGCGCTTTCGATCGCCGCTGTTGCGCGAAGTTCGTGCGCTGGCGGCAGTGGAGCGTTCTTCGATTACGGTGGTCTGCAAAGGGCTGCGCCAGAGACAATGCCGCGTTAGGATGACCACAAAGCCGCTCACGACGTGACGGTTGCAGTCATTCGCCGCCGGCAAGGCGCGAATCAAACCGATATGAGTGGTACCCATGAGCGAGACCTTCAAACCCGGTCCGGATGATGTCCAGATCCTTCGTCGAGAGCAATGCTTCAGCGGTTTCTATCGGCTGGAGCGCGTCCACCTGCGCCACCGTCAGTTCAGTGGTGCCATGGGGGACGAGCTGAGCCGCGAACTGTTCGTGCGGCATGACGCCGTATGCGTGCTGCCCTACGATCCGCTGCGTGACCGAGTGGTACTGATCGAGCAGTTTCGCGTCGGTGCGCTGGGCAAGGTCGACAACCCCTGGCTGATCGAATTGGTGGCAGGTCTGATTGACAAGGACGAGTCACCGGATGAAGTCGCCCGTCGCGAAGCGGTGGAAGAGGCCGGCCTGGAGCTGGCCGATTTGTGGCCGGTCACACGCTATTTCCCTTCGCCGGGGGGCAGCGACGAGCGCGTACACCTCTATATAGGCCGCTGCGACAGCGAAGGGGCCGACGGTGTGTTCGGGTTGGCCGAAGAGGGCGAGGACATCCGGGTGCATGTCTGGTCGCTGGAAGAGGCACTGGGCGCTGTTTCCGACGGTCGAATCGACAATGCGGCCAGCATCATTGCACTGCAGTGGCTGGCCTTGAATCGCGAGCAGGTGCGGGGGGAGTGGGCATGAGGAAGACGCGCGAGCGATACCGAGTCGATCTGCTCGAACTGCAGGCGGCCTGCGAAGCCAACTATCTGCGTCTGATGCGTCTGTTGCCGGGCATGCGTAGCGGTTGCGAGGCGCGGCGCATCGCGATCAGCCAGGGTGACCTGCTGCTCGGCGTGCTGGTGCTCGAGGTACTGGAGAGCTGCCCCTACACCACCACCGTGCGGGTGAGCCAGGAGCATTGCCTGAGCTGGTTGCCGGTGCCGAAGATGGAAGTGCGCGTCTACCACGACGCGCGCATGGCCGAAGTGGTTCGTGCCGAAAACGCGCGGCGCTTTCGTGGCATCTACCACTACCCCAACGCGCAGATGCACCAGCCTGATGAGAAGAACCAGCTCAATCTCTTTCTCGGCGAGTGGTTGGGACACTGCCTGGCCTGCGGCCACGAACTCGAACCGGTGCTCTAACGCCGTTCCCTCTGCGCTTTCCCGGGCTGGGCTTGCGTGACCTGCTTCAGGTGCGCGATGTGGTTCTGTGACCCATGCCCACTTCCCAAGGTTTACCCCCCCGTCGGGCTCCTACCATAATTCCGTTGCGATTTAGCTCAAGGAGAAGGGCCTTGCCTGGTGCGCCCGTGACTGCTGTTGAAGATTCGGTTCTGCTGGTGCAGCTCACCGACAGCCATCTGTTTGCCGAAGCGGACGGCAAGCTGCTGGGTCTGAACACCTGCGATAGCCTGGCGCGCGTCGTCGAGCTGGCCGTTGCCGAGCAGCCGCGCATCGACCTGATCCTGGCCACCGGTGACCTCTCGCAGGACGGCTCGGTGGCGTCCTATCAGCGTTTCCGTCAGCTGGCGGAGCGTATCGAGGCCCCCGCGCGCTGGTGCCCCGGCAATCATGACGAACTCGGTGCCATGCGCGAGGCTGCCCGTGGTAGCGCGCTGATGGAGCCGGTGCTGGAAATCGGCGGCTGGCGTGTGGTGATGCTCGATACGCTGGTTGCCGGTTCGGTATTCGGCATGCTGCGCGGCGACCAGCTCGACCTGCTTGAGCGGGCGCTGAGCGAGGCGCCGGATCATCACCATCTGGTCTGCCTGCATCACCATCCGGTGTCCATCGGCAGCCGCTGGATGGATCGCATCGGTCTGCGCAACCCCGAGGCGCTGTTCGAGGTGCTGGACCGCCACGACAACGTGCGTGCGCTGCTCTGGGGCCACATCCATCAGGCGTTCGATCAGTCGCGCAATGGGGTTCGGCTGCTGGCCACGCCGTCGACGGGCGTGCAGTTCACGCCGCAGAGCGAAGACTTCCAAGTCGATAGCGCGGCACCGGGGTATCGCTGGTTGCGCCTGTACGCCGATGGGCGGCTGGAGACCGATGTGTCGCGGGTCAGCGGTATCGACTTCGAGATCGACTACAGCGTGAAAGGCTACTGATCGCGGTTGGCGACTGCCGACACCTGTGGCGCGAGCGAGGCGTGACGCCAGGGCGGGTCGCTTGCAGAGCGCAGCATGGGCCTAGTAGCCTTGCGGTTTTCCAAGAACTGTATCCATGTCCAGTTATCCGCCTTCGATCCTCTATATCCACGGGCTCAACAGCTCCCCGCTCTCGCAGAAGGCGAGCCAGCTGTCGTCGGCGCTGGAGCGACTCGGCCAAGCCGAGCGTCTGCGGGTTCCCGCCCTGCATCACCACCCGCGTCAGGCCATTGGGCAGCTCGAGACCTGTCTGGCCGAGCTTGGGCGACCGTTGCTGGTCGGCAGCTCGCTTGGCGGCTACTATGCGACGCACCTTGCCGAGCGCCATGGCCTGAAGGCCCTGCTTATCAATCCGGCGGTGATGCCACACCGCCGTTTCGACGGCTATCTCGGACCACAAACCAACCTGTACAGCGGCGAGATCTGGGAGCTTACCGAGGATCACGTGACCGCGCTGGCGGAGCTGGAAACGGCGCCACCCGAAGATGCCGAACGCTATCAGGTGTGGCTGCAGACCGGCGACGAAACGCTCGACTACCGTGACGCGGCGCAGTTCTACCGGGGCTGCGCACTGCGCATCCAGGCCGGCGGCGACCACGGCTTCCAGGGCTTCGCCGAGCGCCTGCCGGCGCTGCTGGCGTTCGCCGGCTTCGAGCCGCAGGCCTGGCTGGGAAAACTCTGAGCCGGGATGGAGGTGCGGGCCCAGGCGACCCGAACGGGTTCGCCAGGAGAACTGCAGCGATGGAGCCCGGCCGGTGCGCTGGTTTTTTGCAGCCCGTAGCGGGCTGATTGTTCAGAACATAAGGACCGTACCCGACAGATGTCTTATACCGCAGAAGCCATCGAGGTTCTTTCCGGCCTCGATCCGGTGCGCAAGCGCCCGGGCATGTACACCGACACCTCGCGGCCCAATCACCTGGCCCAGGAAGTCATCGACAACAGTGTCGACGAAGCCCTCGCCGGGCATGCCCGCTCGGTCCAGGTGATCCTGCACCAAGACAACTCGCTGGAAGTGATCGACGACGGCCGCGGCATGCCGGTGGACATTCACCCCGAGGAAGGGGTGCCGGGCGTCGAGCTGATCCTCACCAAGCTGCACGCGGGCGGCAAGTTTTCCAACAAGAACTACCAGTTTTCCGGTGGTCTGCACGGGGTCGGCATCTCCGTGGTCAACGCGCTGTCGACCCGTGTCGAGGTGACCGTCAAGCGCGATGGCAGCGAGTACCGCATGAGCTTCGCCGACGGCTTCAAGGCCAGTGATCTGGAGGTGATCGGCAGCGTCGGCAAGCGCAACACCGGCACCAGCGTGCGCTTCTGGGCCGATCCCAAGTATTTCGACTCGCCGAAGTTTTCCATCAGCCGGCTCAAGCACGTGCTCAAGGCCAAGGCCGTGCTCTGCCCGGGGCTGAGCGTCAGCTTCGAGGACAAGAGCACCGGCGAGAAGGTCGAGTGGCACTACGAGGACGGCCTGCGCTCCTACCTGGTGGACTCGGTCAGTGAGTATCAGCGCCTGCCCGACGAGCCTTTCGTCGGCGCCCTGGCGGGCAATACCGAGGCGGTGGACTGGGCATTGCTCTGGTTGCCGGAGGGCGGCGAGAGCGTTCAGGAAAGCTACGTCAACCTGATTCCCACGGCTCAGGGCGGCACCCATGTCAATGGCTTGCGCCAGGGCCTGCTGGACGCCATGCGCGAGTTCTGCGAGTTCCGCAACCTCCTGCCGCGCGGGCTCAAGCTGGCCCCGGAAGACATCTGGGAGCGCATCGCCTTTGTCCTCTCGATGAAGATGCAGGAGCCGCAGTTCTCGGGGCAGACCAAGGAGCGCCTGTCGTCACGCGAGGCGGCGGCGTTCGTCTCGGGTGTGGTCAAGGATGCCTTCAGCCTCTGGCTCAATGCCCACCCGGAGCTGGGCATGCAACTGGCAGAGCTGGCAATCAGCAATGCCGGGCGTCGACTGAAGGCCGGCAAGAAGGTCGAGCGCAAGAAGATCACTCAAGGGCCGGCGCTGCCGGGCAAGCTGGCCGACTGCGCCGGGCAGGACCCGATGCGCGCCGAGCTGTTCCTGGTCGAAGGCGACTCGGCCGGCGGCTCCGCCAAGCAGGCGCGGGACAAGGAGTTTCAGGCGATCATGCCGCTGCGTGGCAAGATCCTGAACACCTGGGAGGTCGACGGCGGCGAGGTGCTCGCCAGCCAGGAAGTACATGACATCGCCGTGGCCATCGGCGTCGATCCGGGCGCCACCGATCTGGCCCAGCTGCGCTACGGCAAGATCTGCATCCTCGCCGACGCCGACTCCGACGGCCTGCATATCGCCACCCTGCTGTGCGCCCTGTTCGTCCAGCATTTCCGCCCGCTGGTGGAGGCCGGTCATGTCTACGTGGCCATGCCGCCGCTGTACCGCATCGACCTGGGCAAGGACATCTTCTATGCGCTGGATGAGGCCGAGCGTGACGGCATCCTCGAGCGGCTGGTGGCCGAGAAGCGCCGCGGCAAGCCGCAGGTGACGCGCTTCAAGGGTCTCGGCGAAATGAACCCGCCACAGCTGCGCGAGACCACCATGGACCCCAACACCCGCCGGCTGGTGCAGCTGACCCTGGATGACTTCGAGGGCACCCGCGAAGTCATGGATATGCTGCTGGCCAAGAAGCGCGCTGGCGACCGCAAGAGCTGGCTCGAGTCCAAGGGCAACCTGGCGGAGGTGCTGGTTTGATCCGCCGTGGGCTGGCGCTGCTGAGTCTGGTATCGGCACCGCTCTGGGCCAACGAGCCGGCGCCCGAGCTGAAGCTGTTGAGCGAGCATCCCGTGCAGGGCATGAGCGGCGGCAATCTGTCCGGAATGGCCTGGTGCGGAGATGCGTTGTGGGCGGTATCCGACCGCGAAGACGACGTGCTGTACCGGCTCGATACCAGCGTCTCGCCCTGGCAGGCCGAACCGGAGCGCTTCGAAGCCGGCCCGCCGCCCGATAGTGGTTTGCCCTGGGGCATGCGCATGCGCGCCTGGCTCAGTGGCCATGTGCGCGGCGGCCACCTCGATTTCGAAGGGCTGAGCTGCGATGCGCTGGGCAATCGCTACGTCGTCAGCGAGGCGCATGCCGCCGTGCTGCGGGTGAGCCCGGCCGGCACGGCGGAATGGCTGCGCCTGCCCGAGTCCCTGGTTCGTCAGGCCCGGGCCAGCGGCATGCTCTGGCATTTCAACGCGCTGTTCGAGGGCATTGCAGTCGACCCGAAGGCCGAACGCATGTGGCTGGCCGCCGAGCGCGAACGCCGCGGGCTGCTGGTGATGCACCGCAAGCAGAGCAGCTGGCAGTGCACCGGCGGTTGTGTGCTGATGGCGCAGGGCGGGCATCAGCAGCCCCCCGCGGCGCTCGGCGATACGCCGCTGCCGCGCAGCTTCTCGGCCCTGGCCTATTTCAACGACAAGCTGTTCGTGCTGGAGCCCTCTGCATATCGGGTCTGCCGGCGCAGCCCGGCGAACGGGACGGTCGAACGCTGCTGGTCGTTCGCCGCCGAGGCGCTGACCGAGGAGCGCCGCTACCGCGAGCCGTTCGGTAATGCCGAGGCGCTGTGGATCGACGCCGAAGGGGCCTGGATCGGCGTCGACAACAACGGCAAGGCGCGCGGCGACGGCGAGAAGCGACCCATCGTCTGGCGTTTCGCCGCACCGAGCGGCGGCTGGATGGCGCGGCCGTGAGCCAGACGGCCGGGCGTCGTGCCGGGCGGGTGATGCTGGTGCTCGCCTGGGGCGTCGGGCTGTACCTGGCGACGCGCTTCTTCGCCGCCTGGGAGGAGGATCGCCTCAACCCGAACCGCCAGCCGGTATCCCAGCTGCAGGGCGAGCAGATCGAGGTGCAGCTGGCTGGCAACGTCCAGGGGCATTTCGTCGCCAGCGGCAAGATCAATGGCGAAACGGTCACCTTTCTGCTCGACACCGGCGCCACGGACGTCGCCGTGCCGGCCGAGCTGGCCGAGCGGCTGGGACTGTCCCGCGGTGCGCCGGTGATGCTGCACACCGCCAACGGCCAGACCACCGGCTATCGCACCGTGTTGAACAGCCTCAGCCTGGGCGACATCGTGCTGCGCGACGTGCGCGCCATCGTCGCCCCCGGCTTTCGCAGCGAACAGGTTCTGCTCGGCATGAGCGCCCTGAAACAACTTGAATTCACCCAGCGCGCCGGCACCCTGGTGCTGCGCCAGCATGTAACGGATCGACCATGAGCGAATCCCTCGACCTGAGCCTGGACGGCGTGGAGCGGCGCTCCCTCGCCGACTTCACCGAGCAGGCCTACCTCAACTATTCCATGTACGTGATCATGGATCGCGCGCTGCCGCATATCGGCGACGGCCTCAAGCCTGTGCAGCGGCGCATCGTCTATGCCATGAGCGAACTCGGCCTGAACGCCGACGCCAAGCACAAGAAGTCCGCGCGTACCGTCGGTGACGTGCTCGGCAAGTTCCACCCGCACGGCGACAGCGCCTGCTACGAGGCGATGGTGCTGATGGCACAGCCGTTCAGCTACCGCTACACGCTGGTCGACGGTCAGGGCAACTGGGGTGCTCCGGACGATCCCAAGTCCTTCGCCGCCATGCGCTACACCGAGGCGCGCCTGTCACGCTATTCCGAGGTGCTGCTGTCCGAACTGGGGCAGGGCACGGTGGACTGGGTGCCGAACTTCGACGGCACCCTGGACGAACCGGCGACCCTGCCGGCGCGGCTGCCCAACCTGCTGCTCAACGGCACCACCGGCATCGCCGTGGGCATGGCCACCGACGTGCCGCCGCACAACCTGCGTGAAGTCGCCGCCGCCTGCGTGCGTCTGCTCGACGAGCCGAGTGCCAGCGTCGAGCAGCTCTGCGAGCATGTGCAGGGGCCGGATTTCCCGACCGAGGCCGAGATCGTCACGCCGCGTGCGGACCTGCTGAAGATCTACGAAACCGGCCGTGGTTCGGTGCGCATGCGTGCCGTCTACCGGGTCGAGGACGGCGATATCGTGGTCACCGCGTTGCCGCACCAGGTGTCAGGTTCCAAGGTGCTCGAGCAGATCGCCGGGCAGATGCAGGCCAAGAAGCTGCCGATGGTGGCCGACCTGCGTGACGAGTCGGACCATGAGAACCCCTGCCGCATCGTCATCATCCCGCGCTCCAACCGGGTCGATGTCGAGGCGCTGATGCAGCACCTGTTCGCCACCACCGACCTGGAATCCAGCTACCGGGTCAACACCAATGTCATCGGCATCGACGGCCGGCCGCAGGTGAAGAACCTGCGCACCCTGCTCAGCGAGTGGCTGACCTACCGCATCGGTACCGTGCGCCGTCGTCTGCAGTTCCGCCTGGACAAGGTGGAAAAGCGCCTGCACCTGTTGGAAGGCCTTTTGGTGGCGTTCCTCAACCTCGACGAGGTGATCCACATCATCCGAACCGAGGATCAGCCCAAGCCGGTGCTGATGGCGCGTTTCGAATTGTCCGAGCTTCAGGCTGACTACATCCTCGACACCCGTCTGCGCCAGCTGGCGCGTCTGGAAGAGATGAAGATCCGCGGCGAGCAGGACGAGCTGGCCAAGGAGCGCGAGCGGCTGCTGGCACTGCTCGGCAGCGAAGCCAAGCTGAAGAAGCTGGTGCGCAAGGAACTGCTGGAAGACGCCGAAACCTATGGCGATGACCGCCGCTCGCCGATTGTCGAGCGCGCCGAGGCCCGAGCCCTGACGGAGAACGAGCTGCTGCCGTCCGAGCCGGTCACCGTGGTGATTTCCGAGAAGGGCTGGGCGCGCTGCGCCAAGGGTCACGACATCGATGCCGGCGGGCTTTCCTACAAGGCCGGCGACAACTTCAAGGCGGCGGCGGCGGGCCGCTCGAACCAGCATGCAGTGTTCATCGACTCCACCGGCCGCAGCTACTCGCTGGCAGCCCACACGTTGCCATCGGCACGTGGCCAGGGCGAGCCGCTCACCGGCCGGCTGACTCCGCCGCCAGGCGCCAGCTTCGAATGCGTGCTGCTGCCCGACGATGAGGCGCTCTATGTGATCGCCTCGGATGCCGGCTATGGTTTTGTCGTCAAGGGCGAGGACCTTCAGGCCAAGAACAAGGCTGGCAAGGCGCTGCTCTCCCTGCCGGCCGGCGCCCGCGTCGTCGCACCACGACCATTGGCCAGCCGCGAGGACGACTGGCTTGCCGCGGTCACCACCGAAGGCCGCCTGCTGGTCTTCCCGGTGCGCGACCTGCCGCAGCTGGGCAAGGGCAAGGGCAACAAGATCATCGGCATTCCCGGGGAGCGGGTGGCCAGTCGCGAGGAGTATCTGGTCGATCTCGCCGTGCTGCCGGCTGGCGCCACCCTGGTCCTGCAGGCTGGCAAGCGCACGCTGTCGCTCAAGGCCGAGGATCTCGAGCACTACAAGGGCGAACGTGGCAGGCGCGGCAACAAGCTGCCGCGAGGCTTCCAGCGCGTCGAGGGCCTGCTGGTAGAAGTGTGACAATGTGCATTGGCGCTGGAATCGACGGCCAGATTCACGGAAGATAGCGGCCTTTCCAGCCTGCGGCGTTTTGCCCGGTGCCTAGTTGCGCGTCGACGACATGCTGTCCGACGCGACATGGGCACGAGGCGACGGCGGCCGAGAGGGTCGGCAGTGGCCTGAACTGTGGTGTTATGACGGTAATGAAGAACTTGCTGCGTGTTCCGACTGTGTTGTTGCTGGCCAGCATCGGCCTGACCGGCTGTGTCGGTCTGCAGCCGGCACCCATGTATCGCCTGGACAGCGGTACCACCGAGGTGCCGGAGCGGATCGATGGCGCGGCCGTGCTGCTGGCGCCGGTTACCCTTGCCGATTATCTGCAGCGCGATGCGCTGCTGCAGCGTCTGGCCGACGGCAGCCTGGCTGCCGATGACCAGCAGGCCCGCTGGGCGGGCAGCCTCAAGGCCGATATCGAGCAGCTCATGCTGCGCCAGTTGGCCTGGCGCCTGGATACGCAAAGCCTGGTGCTCGGTCCCGCCGACGAAGGCTTCGCGCCGGAGGTACAGATCGAGCTGTCCATCACCCGCCTCGATTCCGGGCCTGCGTACCCGGCGGTACTCGAGGCGCAGTGGCGTCTGCGCGACAAGGCCGGCAAGCATCTGGGCAGCCGTCTGGTGCGCCTGCAGGAAGAGCACCTCGGCACCACCGCCGATCAGGTGCGCGCGCAGAGCGCCCTGCTGCAGCGCCTGAGCGAGATGGTGGCCGGGGCGGTCGAGCCCGCGCTGGTCGCCAAGACGCCGCCCAAGCCGGCTCCGGCCAAGCCACAGGTGAGCAAGTCGGCCGAACCGCCGGCACCGCGCATTCCGGCGGCCGAGCCGATCCGAACCGACCTGGAAGTCTTCCGCTTCTGACACCGCTGAGTGGTGAAGTACGACTGAAAAAGCCCGACTGGTGATCCTGGTCGGGCTTTTCTTTTTGCGGGTGGAAGGGGCCGGCGAGATGCGCTGCCGCCTTCGCCAATCGTCAGCCCGCCTTGCTGGCAGCGGGCGCTCGCCCGCGAGCGCGTCAGTAGGTGCGGCTGCGCAGCTCGTGCATCCGGGCCAACTGGCGTTCCAGCAAAGAAGGGTAGGGGTCCAGCAGGCGCTCGACGCAGCAGGCGCCTTCGGGGCTGGCGATCGGGCGGATGCGGGCGCGTTGCTGGATAAGCCGGTCTTCGCTGATGCTGCTTTCGACCAGCAACAGGTTGCGGCTGTGCAGCGACATGTCCAGTGCCGCCTGTGCCGGCTCGCTGAGCAAGAGGTCGCCCTGGCTCAGGTCGAACAGGCCATCGCCCTGGGTCAGGCCCAGTTGCAGCTGCAGCGTGATGCCGCTGTCGGCGACGTCGATCTGCAGCGCATGAGCCAGCGCGCGCATCAGCTCGCCACAGCAGATCGCATGGGTCAGGTAGTTCTGCTCGTCGTCCTGGCTGTGGAACAGCATCAGGCTGCTGCCGTCGTTGAGTGTGTGCAGCTCGGCCTGGTAGAGCGTGGCGGCCTGTTGCAGGCAATCGCGATAGCGCTGCAGCAGCTCGGTCAGGCGAGGCCGCGGCAGGCGGCGCAGCTGGTCCTGGGCGCCGAGCTGGATGGCCAGCACGGCACTACGGGTCGAACGCGGAACGCTAGGCTGCGGCGCGCTGCTGGCTGGCGCCGGGCTATCGAATGGCGGTTCGTCGTCGGCGATCTCCAGTTCGTCGTCGTCGAAGTTGGCCGACAGTCGTGCCGGGCGCTGCGGCTCGTCATCGTCCAGATCGATGTCGAAGCGTTCGGGGCGAGATTGCGTGCGCTGCGGGATGGCGCGATCATCATCCTGCTCGAAATAGTCGTCATCCAGCGCATCGCTGAGGTCGAGTTCCGGCTCGGGCTTTTCCGGCACCAGCCGTGCCTGCAACTGGCGTGCAAGGTCACCGATCTCGTCCTGGCGCCCGGCACCCGGCGCAGGATCATCCGGATCGCGCAGCCAGAGGCGCATCTGCATCAACGGTGTCGCCAGTTGGCGGCCGAGGCGCAGGCTCAGCATCAGCGTCAGGGCCAGCAGGATCAGGCTGAGCAGGCCCATGCTCTGCAGGCTGATGGTCATCGGCTGCTGGAACTGCTGCATGTCGAGGCTGACGCGCAGGTGGCCGGCGATTACCTCCTGGAAGCTGATCGGGGTCGAATAAAGGCCGCTGTCATCGCCGAGCAGGCCCTTCTGCGGGCGCGTGCCGGACTCCGCCAGCACGCGGTTGTCGACGCTGTAGATCGCCGCGTGGGCGACCAGCGGATTCTTCACCAGATTGCTCAGCAGCACGTTCAGGCTGAGGATGTCGTTGGCCACCAGCAGATCTGTGGCCGAGGCGGCAGTCTGCGTGACCAGGCTCTGGCCGAGGGCATCGGCCTGCTGCGCCATGGCGTGCTTGAACTGCATGCCGATCACCCAGGCGTAGATGATCAGCGCCAACGCCACCAGCAGCAGCGTATGGGCGGCGATGCGCAACACCAGCGGCACGCGGTGCTGGCGCACGGCGCGATAGAGCATGAGGAAGAAGTTGTCTGGCTTTACGGATGCGGGCCGGTTCACAGAGCGCGGCTCTTCTCGTCGGGAAATTGCCGAGCAGTATACGGATAGCGCGGGGGGCGCTAAAGGTCTGCAACGGTAAGCTGACGAATTGCGCCGCCGGCGCTGCGCGTGCGGAGGCGGTGGCGGCTGTCCAGCCCCCTTGCCAGCTGATGTAGAATGCCGGCCTTCATTGCCTGCCATGGGAGCTGCGCCTTGCGCGAAATCGTCCTGATCAATATCACCGGTGAAGATCGCCCGGGCCTGACCGCGGCCATTACCGGCGTGCTCGCCCAGGGTGGCGTGAACATTCTCGACATCGGCCAGGCAGTGATCCACGACACGCTGTCGTTCGGCATCCTGATCGAGATTCCGGATAACGAGCGCGCTTCGTCGGTCCTCAAGGACGTGCTCTTCATGGGTTACAAGCACGACCAGCAGGTGCGCTTCACGCCGGTTTCCGAGGCTGACTACCAGCACTGGGTCGCGGGGCAAGGCAAGGCCCGGCACATCGTCACGCTGCTGACGCGCAAGGTCACCGCCGAGCAGCTGCAGCGGGTCAGCTCGATCACCGCCAAGTACGGGCTCAACATCGACCACATCGATCGGCTGTCCGGGCGTATGCCGCTGGACATGCCCGAAGAGCGGGGCAAGGGCTGCATCGAGCTCTCCGTGCGCGGCGAGCCGGCCGACACGGCCGCACTGCGTGCCGAGTTCCTCAGCGTGGCGCAGGAGCTGAACGTCGATATCGCCTTCCAGCGCGATTCGGTCTACCGGCGCAACCGCCGCCTGGCCGTGTTCGACATGGATTCGACGCTGATCGAGGCCGAGGTCATCGACGAGCTGGCCAAGGCCGCCGGCGTCGGTGAGCAGGTGTCCGAGATCACCGAGCGCGCCATGCGCGGCGAACTGGACTTTCGCGCCAGCTTCAAGGAGCGCCTGGCGCTGCTCGAGGGGCTGTCAGAGAACGTCCTCGCCGATATCGGCGCCAGCCTGCGGCTGACCGAGGGTGCCGAGGTGCTGTTCGCCGAGCTCAAGCGTCTGGGCTACAAGACCGCGATTCTGTCCGGCGGCTTCAGCTACTTCGCCAAGCAGCTGCAGGCCAAGCTGGGCATCGACTACGTGTTCGCCAACGAATTGCAGATCGAGAATGGCAAGGTCACCGGCGTGGCGGTCGAGCCCATCGTCGATGCCCAGCGCAAGGCCGATCTGTTGCGTCAGCTGGCCGAGCAGGAAGGGTTGTGTCTGGAGCAGACCATTGCCGTTGGCGATGGCGCCAACGATCTGCCGATGCTCGGTCTGGCCGGCCTCGGCGTCGCCTTCCGCGCCAAGCCGCTGGTCAAGCAGTCGGCCAAGCAGGCGATCTCCACGCTGGGGCTGGACGGCATCCTCTATCTGCTGGGCTTCCGCGATCGCGAAGGCTCCGAGTGACGGCGACGGGCTGATACTGCGGCATCAGCCCGTCGCGGTCAGGTCTCAGGGCTTGATCGCTACCTTCAGTACCCCGTCGCGCTGGTTGGCGAAGAGATCGTAGGCGTCATTGATATCGGCCAGCGCATACTGATGGGTCACCAGCGGGCCGAGATCGACTCTTCCTGAAGCCACCACGTTGAGCAGCCGGCGCATGCGCTCCTTGCCGCCGGGGCAGAGCGAGGTGACGATCTTGTTGTCGCCCAGGCCGGCGTGGAAGGCGCCGAGCGGAATGCTCAGGTCACTGGAATAGACGCCGAGGCTGGACAGCGTGCCGCCCGGCTTGAGTACTCGCAACGCGCTCTCGAATGTCGATTGCAGGCCCAGCGCCTCGATGGAAGCGTCGACGCCGCGGCCGCCGGTCAGCTTGAGCACCTCGTCCACCACGTCGACATTGCGGAAGTTGAGCGTCACATCCGCACCCATCTTGCGCGCGATATCCAGCCGCGCATCCACGCCGTCCACTGCGATGATGGTGCCGGCGCCACGCAGTCTGGCTCCGGCAGTAGCACACAGGCCGATGGGGCCTTGGGCGAAGATCACCACGATGTCGCCGATCTTGATGTTGGCGGCCTCGGCGCCGGCGAACCCGGTGGACATGATGTCCGGACACATCAACACCTGCTCGTCGGTCAGGCCGTCCGGCACCGGCGCCAGGTTGGCCTGGGCGTCGGGCACCAGCACGTATTCGGCCTGGGTGCCGTCGATGGTGTTGCCGAAACGCCAGCCGCCCATGGGCTTGTAACCGTGGCACGAGCAGCCGCCATCCTGCGACGGCAGGCCGTCCTGGCAGGCGTAGGAGGTGAAGCTCGGGCAGATGGCGCCGGCGATCACGCGCTGGCCCTCCTGGTAGCCCCTGACATTGCTGCCCAGCTTTTCGATGACGCCCACCGGCTCGTGGCCAATGGTCAGTCCCGGGGCAACCGGGTACTCGCCCTTGAGAATGTGAACATCGGTGCCACAGATGGTTGTCGTGGTGATCCGCAACAGCGCATCGTTCGGGCCGATCTCGGGTATGGGTTTGTCCTGCAGTTCGATGCGCCCGGGTTCGACGAACACGGCGGCTTTCATCATGGCCATGGTACGACTCCTCCTGTAAGTGAAGACGTCCGGACACTCTAGCCCAGCGTTGCGGCCAGCGGATGACCACGATCAACTCAGGGCGAGTTGGCAGGAGGAGTCTGTCTTGGCCGCTGCGCCAGCCGGGCTCACTCCTCGTCGGAGGAGAAGTCGTAATCCATCGACTGGCTGGGGCCTTGCAGGTAATGCCCCTGGATATAGCTGACGCCGGCCTGCCAGAGCGTGGCGAGTACTGTGGCGCTTTCGACGAAAGGCACGATGCTCTGCTTGCGCTGCTCGTGCAGCTCGGCCAGCAGCGTCTTGAGCGCTTCCTGATTTTCCTGGCGGCTCAGATCCTGGGTATAGGAGCCGTCGACCTTGATGAACTCGGCATCCAGGTGCTTGAGCGTGTTGAAGGGGTTCAGCACGCAACCGAACTGGGCCAGGGCAATTCGGCAACCGAGGCCGCTCAGGCCCTGTGCTAATGCCTTGGCTGGTTTGAGATAGGCGACGGCATCGGCTTCGCCGAACTCGAAGGCCAGTGAGTCACCGGGCAGGCGCGAGGCCTTGAGTACGACGCCGAGCCAGGGCAGCAGGCTGGCGTCCTGGATGCTGGCGGCGGACAGGTGCAGGAACAAGCGGGTGCTATGGCCCTTGGCGCGATGTTCAGCGAGCAGCTTGATGGAATTAAGGATGACCCAGCGGTCGATCTTGCTGGCCAGGCCGGCCTCGCTGGCGGCACTGAGAAACTCGTTGGGCGGTACCTCCGCGCCTTGGGGATCGAGCAGTCGCAGCAGGACTTCGTAATGCTCGAAGTTGTCGCCGCGCAGGCTGATGATCGGCTGGAACAGCAGCCGGAAGCTGTTGTTCTCCAGTGCCTGCTTGAGCATGGCGGCGATATCGCCGCGGTTCGCCGCGGCGGCCAGCTCGTCGGCGGGGTTATAGATCTTCAGCGCATTGCCGTCGCTGAGCTCATCGGCGCAGCGGTGCGCGCGCTCGATGGCGTCCTGGGCCTTGGCGGTCTTTTCGTCGAGGCCGGCGACGCCGATGCTGAGGGTGACCTGCACCGTGCGCCCGCCTACATCGAGCAGATGCCCTTCGACCTTGCCAAGCAGTGCACGCAGGTCCGCTTCGGCCTGCTGCGGTATGACGCCCGGCTGCAGCACGGTGAACACATCATCGGCGAAGCGCGCCAGCTGGGTGTCGCTCGGGAAGTGCCCGCGCAGCAGGGTGGCCAGCTGGCTGAGCAGCTGGTCGGAGTCGGTCAGGCCGATATCGGCCTGCAATGCAGCGAAACGGTCGATGCGGATGTACGCCAGGGTCGCGCTCTGGCCTGCGTTGACCGCGCGCTCGACCGCAGTATCCATGACTTCGACAAAGCTGTTGCGGTTGAGCAGGCCGGTCACCGGATCCTGGCTGCTGATCTCGCGGAGCTTCTGCAGTTCGGCGCTGTCGCTCTCGGCGCGGATCACCACCTGGATGCAAGGCTCGCCGTCATAGGCGGCTGGCGAGAAGCTCATGCGCATCTTCAGCGCTTCGCCGTCGGCGCGAACCCCGCCGCAGGCCAATTCGGCGCTGCCTTCGAGGGTCTGGTAGTTTTTCAGGAAGGTCTTGAACCGGCTCTGGTCGGCACCGCCGATCAGGTCGATCATCGGCATGCCTTCCAGATCCTCGACGTCGTCGTAGCCGAACAGCTCGAGGTAGGCGCGGTTGGCATAGATATGCATGCCGTCGTGAACGTAGGCGATGGCGTCGACGGAGCTGTCGAGCAACAGCTGGCAACGTTTCTCCGCCTCGCGCAGCGCGACTTCGGCCGAGCGTCGGGCGCGTCGCTCCTCGAGGTTGGCCAGTTCGCGGTTGGCCACCAGCAGCAGCCATTCATCCTCGCCCTGTGGCAACGCGTCCTGGGCGCCGAGCATCAGCGCATCGGTGATCGCTTCGGCATCGTTGCCGGCAGTCAGCTGGATGATCGGGATGTCCTTGGCCTGCCGGCGAATGGCGCCGATCGCCTCGCTGGGGTCGAGGTTCTCGCTTTGCGGTGCATTGATCAGCAGGTCCCAGGTCTGCGTCAGGGCTTCGGCCAGGTCGTCACTGGACGTCAGTCGATGCACCCGGGTCGCCTGTCCGGCATTGCGGAAAAGGCTGACCAGACGCTCGGCCTCGTTCTGCGAGTCTTCGAGAATCAGCAGGCGGATGGTTTTCTTTTGCAGGGCCATGGCAACAGCTTTAAGTGCGCGCCGGTGCGGCGCGGGCAGGCAAGAATGCGAGAATCGGCAATCTACAGCGACTTCCAGAGTGAGTCAAAATCTTCATCCCCGCCCGCCGTGTGGGTTTTCCAGCCTGTGACAGGTGTCTCTCGCTCCGGCGCCACCTGCCCGAGCGAGCGGTATTCGAACTGGTTGTAGTTGCCGGTGCCGGTGCGCCGCCGATTGAGCACGGCGCGCTGTTCCTCGCCCTCACGCTTGATCAGGACCTTGTGGCCTTCCTGGAAGGGCAGGCGCGGTGCGATCAGCATGGCCGGTTG
The DNA here is from genome assembly GCA_009928355.1 of Chlorella sp. CH2018. Taxonomy (NCBI): domain Eukaryota; kingdom Viridiplantae; phylum Chlorophyta; class Trebouxiophyceae; order Chlorellales; family Chlorellaceae; genus Chlorella; species Chlorella sp. CH2018. The sequence goes on from VIYQ01001462.1 coordinate 16,924, forward strand.
GGAAATCGCACCGATCTCCGGCAGCAGCAAGGCGCGCAGGTATTCGCTGCCCTGGTCGTCCTTGCGCAGCAGGCGCAGGCCGCAGGGTTGGGCCTGCGGTGCGATCAGCTGGACCCCCATCTGCGTGACGCCCCCGCGGACTTGGCGAATCCAGCGCACCACGGCGATGCTCCAGCTCTGCCCGTCACCTTCGCGCAGCCCCAGCAATTCGCCGGTCTGCAGCAGGCCGGGTACTTCGCCTTCCCAGGCCAGGCAGTAGCCGCCCGGGCTGTGATCGACTAGCTGGACCTGATGAATCGGGTGGCTTTCGCATGTTGTCGATCTGCTTGCCGGGACCGGATCGGTGTTGTTTGCGCGAGCCGCTGGAGTGGGAGTGGCGCGTACGCGGGTAGGGCTGATGAACTCGATATGATCCTGGTCCGGCGGCAGCTCGGTAGCGGTGCTCTGGGCGTCGAAAGCGCTGGCCCAGACATCTGTTGCGCCATTGTGCAGCTTGAATACCGCGCGGTTCGATGCGTCGGGCTGCTCCAGCACCTCATTGAACGGTCGCTGGCCGGCTAGCTGAAAATGCAGCGCGGTCATGCCGATGCACAGGCTGAGTACACCCTGTGCCGGGGTGCGCTGGAAGGTGCGTTCGGAAATCGCGCCCCAGGCCGAGCTCAGATGGCGCAGCAGATCGTCATCGAGACCGTCAGCCGCCGGGAGGTTGGTCAGCTGGCGGTTTTCCTGAGCCAGGCGCAGATGTTCCTCGATCAGGCTGACCAGTGGACGGGTATCGATACCGAGCAGATGCAGCTGTTGTGCATCTGGCAACAACGAGCGATAGCGTGGTGGGCCGTCTACCGTCGGGGAAAACAGGAACAGGCTGCTGGCCAGGCTGCCGGCCTGGATCAATGGCAGCGCGCTCCAGGCTTCGAGCGCCGCGGCCAGCTTGATGATGTTTTGCTGACGCATCTGGTTGCAGCGCGCACAGCCGAGCAGCAGCGCGGCGATATAGCTCTGCTCGGTGCTCAGGCCGGGGCCGTGCTGCGCCAGCGGATCGCGGACCAGGAGACGCTCGACGTCGTGTTCGACCGCCAACTGATAGAGCTGATGCATCTCCAGCCAGAGACCGGGTGCGGGCGGCCCGTAGAGTTGAGTCGAGCGCACGAGCAGCGCGCCCAGACTGTGAACAGCACGCTGCAGTGCGACGGAAAACAGCTGGTGGCGGTCGCGGTTGGGTTGGGAGACCACGCGAACGACGATCAGCTTGTAGCCGACCGCCAGGTGGTTCTGCAGTGCCTGGCAAAGGCCGGCGACCTTGCGCGGGTGCTCGGCCAGCACGATTGGCTGGTTGACGTAGTGCTTTTCCAGCTGCCGGCAGACGAAGTGCACGTCCGGGCGCAGCAGCTCGAGTATCTGCAGCCTGGTTTCGGACCCAATGCGAAGCTGGTTGAGCTCGATCAGGGCCTGATACAGCTGACGTGCGGTCTCACCGATGTTGGCTTTGGGCAGCCCGGCGAGCCAGGCGGATACGCCGCGCACGCTGGCATCGCAGAAGGACAGGCTCTGCCGAGTCGGTGCGGGTGCGCGCAACAGCAGATGATGGCTCTGTCTATCCAACGATGGCTCCGCAGCGATTTAAGGCATGAGTAATGAGAACTCTATCAATATCTGCCGCAGCGGGCAGAACTGAATAATGGCCTGGTGATATTAGCCGACATTCGGCAGCAGCTGCCGGCCGAACGTCGGCTGAGGCCGTTAGAGCTGGTCGAGCGGCTCGGCGACCACTGCGCTCGATTCCGCCTGCCCCAGGGCCTGGCCCATGCACACGGGACTTAGCGGGCCGAGCTGCTCGGCCCAGCGGACACGGTCCGGACCGAACAGCAGGATGACGGTCGAACCAAGCTTGAAGCGCCCCATCTCCGTACCCTTTTCCAGGTGGATCGGCGCGCGCGCGGCTTCGTCGTAACGGAAGGTCCGGAGGCTGCGCTTGGGCGGCGTGACCAGTCCGGCCCAGACCGTTTCGATGCTGGCAACGATCATCGCGCCGACCAGCACCATCGCCATCGGCCCATGCTCGGTATCGAACAGGCAGACCACCCGCTCGTTGCGCGCGAACAGCTCCGGTACCCCCTGGGCGGTAACGGTGTTCACGGAGAAAATCCGTCCCGGTACATAGACCATCTCGCGCAGCGTGCCGCTGACCGGCATATGCACACGGTGATAATCCTTGGGCGACAGGTACACGGTAGCGAATGCGCCGCCCATGAACGGCGCCGCGCGCTCATGATCGCCACCGAGCAACTCCATGGCGCTGAAGCTGTGCCCCTTGGCCTGGAAGATGCGCCCCTGCTCGATGCGGCCTAGCTGGCTGATGGCCCCGTCGCAGGGGTTGAGGATGGCGCCAGGCGTGGTGTCCAGCGGGCGCGCGTCGTCTTTCAACGCGCGGGTGAAAAAGGCGTTGAAATGTTCGTAGGCCGTAGGTTCTTCCGTCTGGGCCTCGCGCATGTCGACCTGGAAATGGCGGACGAACCACTTGATGAAGGTGTTCTTCACCCAGGGCAGCCGGCATTCGGCCAGGCAGCCGGCCAGTCGTGAGATCAGGTGATGCGGCAGCACGTACTGGCTGGCGACGAACAGACGTTCTTTCATGTTGGTCCTTTTCATTGCTGCACCGGGGTGTCAGGCAGGTTGCCCCATTCGGCCCAGGAGCCGGCGTAGCCTTTGACGCGCGGATAGCCCAGCGCCTTGGCTATCAGGTAGGTGAGGCCTGAGCGATGGTGGGTTTGACAATGGGTGATGATTTCCTTCTCCGGCACGATCCCGAGTGCCCGCAGGTGCTCGGCGATGTCCTCGCGGATGCGCAGCGAACGTGCTGGGTCCATGGCGGCGGTCCACTCGAAGTTGACCGCCCCGGGGATGTGGCCACCGCGGGCGGCGAACAGCTTTTCGCCGCGGTATTCAGCCGGTGAGCGAGCGTCCCATATAGCCAGATCGTCCGCGCCGAGGCGGCTCTCGATGTAGGTGCGGGTGGCGGTGGGTGCTTCGTCGAGCGTCAGGCTCGGGTGGCCCGCGGCGGCCGCGGGTACCTGCTGGATGAGTGACCGGCCCTCGGCCTGCCAGGCGTGTAGGCCGCCGTTGAGGTAGTGGTAGTGGTGATGGCCGATCACATCCAGCAGCCAGACGAAGCGCCCGGCCCAGCCGCCGCCTTCGTCGTCGTAGACCACATAGACCGCGTCGGGGCGATGTCCCAGTGCGCCGAACAGCTGGCGCAGCTGCGCGATGTCGGGAAGCAGGCCGGGCGCTGGCGGTTGGCCGAGCTGGGTCTGCTTGGGGTCGACGAAGCGAGCACCCGGCAGGTGGCCTTCGGCATAGCGAGCGGCGCTCGTCAGATCGACCAGAATCAGTTCCGGCGCATCGAGGCGAGCGGCCAGGTCGGCGGGCTCGATCACCAGCGGCAGGTGGGAAAAGACGGACACGGCGGGCCTCGACTCAGTCATGGAAGGGACGAAGTCTAGCGAAAAAGATCAGCCCCCGCGCCTGCTGAAATTGCTCAGCGCGCGCTCGATGCACTGGGATGTTTTAACGAATGTTTGCAGTACCGTGTCCGACATGGGCGCGCCGTTCTGATCGGCAACGATGAGCATCAGTACTCGCCCGTCGATTCCCAGCGAGCGCAACAGCAGGTGCTCGCCGGCGAACAGTTTCTTGAGCGTGCCGGGCAGGAGGGCCGAGAACTGCGCCATGTTGGATGGTTGCAGTCGCAGCTGGGCAGGTTTTTCCAGCAGGCGCCGAACAATCTGGCTCTGCTCCGGAGCCAGCGTCAGGCGCGTGGCATCGGCAGGCAGGCCGTTGCCCTGCTGGCTGACCAGGCGATTCTGCTTGCGGTCGACCAGCATCACCAGTGAGCGCTGAAGGCCGGCGCAGGTCAGTGCGCGGCTGGCCGTGGCAGTCAGTTGCAGGATGTTGCTGAACGGTGAGGGATCGCCCAGCAGGCGGCGGCACTGGTCGCGCCACTCGGCCAGGTCGGCCGCGCTCGGGGTCGGTGCTTCGCGCAGGGTCTGGAAGCGGCTGCCGGTGGGCCACAGCAGGCCCTGGGCCGGGTGCCAGAGGTCGGTCGGGCCGAACTCGCGGGCACTGATGACCGCTTGCTGGTGCACCATCTGTTGCATCTCGTCCAGCGGCACCTGCAGGTACAGTCCGGCCAGCCGCTGCCAGCGCAGGCTGTGCACGCCGCTCCAGCTGTGGTGTGCCGATAGCGCCAAGCCGTTGGCCAGCACGATGGTGTTGCTCGGCAATGTAAGCCAGCGGCGTAGCTCGGGGTCGGCGTCGAGCATCTGCTGCTGGTGCAGCGGGTGTTCGTTGTCGTGGGCGATATGCAGGGCTCTGATCAGCCGGCGCCGATCGGCACCGAGCAGGCGATAGCCCTGAGCGATCCAGTCGGGTAGACGCCAATGCTCGGCAAGCCTGAGGCACAGCTCCAGCAGGGAAACGCCGAGCAGTTCGCGCTCGACGCGGCTGGCTGGTTCGCCCTTGACCAATACCCGCTGTTCCCAACTTTCCAGCAGATGCGGATAGGTGCCGATCAGTGCCCAGGCCGGCGCCAGAAACAGCAGGCTGCCCCAGTGGATGTCCTGCCACAGCCGGGCCAGGCGGGCGGCGAACAGTCCGTTGGCCTGCTGGCTGGCATGGCGGCTGATCAGTACCAGTTGCCGCAGCGGTCGCGGCATGTCGGCCGCCTCCATGGCCGGAATGCGCGCCAGCAATGCTTCAGCGCGCTGCACGCCGATGCGGCTGAGTGCGACCTCCAGGCTTTCGGCCGGCTGGCCATCGCCGATGCCGCGGTTGGCCTCTTGAATGAAGCGCAGCGCCAGCACCGGGCTGTCCTGGATGAGCTCGGCGATCTGCCGCATCGACTTGCTGCTGTCGCGCAACGCCAGGCGAACCCGTTCATGAACGGCAGCAAAGGCGGGCAGGGGAGCATCGTCGAGTGCCTTGATCCAGGCGGGCAGGGTGCGTGGTAGCGGGGGTGTGGTGGTCATGGCCGAACTAGCTTTTCATCGGGATGGCCTTTAGTCTGGCGCAAAAGTTCCGATAACCAGAACAATTCTTCCAACATTCCTTCTGCAAGGCCGTACGGCGGGGTTTTGCGGCAGTTGTTGCCGCAGTCCGAACGGCTCGTAATCAGGTTCCAGACGTACCTCCTATGGTCAAAATCATCGGCATCATCGTCGTGTTCGCCAGCGTGCTGGGCGGGTTCGTACTATCCGGCGGCAAGATCGGCGCGCTCATCCATCCCTTCGAGGTGATGATCATCGGCGGCGCGGCGCTGGGTGGCTTCCTGCAGGCCAACCCGGGCAGCACCACCATGATCGTCTTCAAGAAGTCGCTGAAGATGTTCAGCACGCGCTTCACCCACGCCTATTACCTGGAAGTGCTCAGCCTGCTCTACGCGATTCTGAACAAGAGCCGCCGTGAAGGCATGATGGCCATCGAGGCTGACCTCGAGGACCCGGCCGCCAGTCCGTTGTTCAGCAAGTACCCCGGCTTCCTGCAGGACGAGCGGATGACCGCCTTCACCTGCGATTACCTGCGCATCATGTCCTCCGGCAACATGGCGCCGCACGAACTCGAAGGCCTGTTCGACATGGAGCTGACCAGCCTGAAGGAAGAACTGGAGCACCCATCTCATGCCGTCAGCAAGGTCGCTGATGGTTTGCCGGCGATGGGTATCGTCGCGGCGGTACTGGGTATCGTGATCACCATGTCCATCCTCGCTGAGGCGGACAACGCGATGATCGGCTACAAGGTGGGGTCGGCGCTGGTGGGTACCTTCCTCGGTATTCTCGCCTCCTACGGCTTCTTCGGCCCGCTGGCGGCGGCGCTGGAGCACGATGCCAAGGAGGAGCTGAACGTATACGAATCCATCAAGGCGACCCTGGTGGCCTCGGCGTCCGGCATGCCGCCGAGCCTGGCCGTCGAGTTCGGCCGCAAGGTTCTCTATCCGGCGCACCGCCCGAGCTTCTCCGAGCTCGAGCAAGCCATGCGTGGCAGCTAAGGTTCGCCATGGACAATACCCAACCGATCATCGTCAAGCGGGTCAAGAAGGTCGCTGGCGGTCATCACGGTGGCGCCTGGAAGATCGCCTTCGCCGACTTCGCGACGGCGATGATGGCGTTCTTCCTGGTGATGTGGCTGATGAGTTCGGCCACGCCGGAACAGAAGAAGCTGATCTCCGGCTACTTTCAGGACCCCATCGGGTTCACCGAAAGCGCCAGCCCCCATGTCATCGATCTGGGCGGCACGCCGACGCCTTCGCCGGACCGCACGCTCAACCAAGTGGAACAGGAGCCTGCGCCCAAAGATGCGCAGTTCGATAGCGAGCAGGCCGAGACCTTAGCAGAGCAACTGGAGCGCGAGCGCCTCGATCTTGTCCTGCAGGAACTGCAGAACAAGGTCGACGAGAACCCCGAGCTGCAGAAGTTCAAGGACCAGATCCTCTTCGAGATCACCCAGGACGGCCTGCGCATCCAGATCATGGATGCCGAGAACCGACCTATGTTCGCCCTCGGCAGCGCCCAGCTACAGCCTTACTTCGAGGACATCCTGCTGGCGCTGGTGGAGACCATCGCCGCGGTGCCGAACAAGATCAGCATCAGCGGGCACACCGACGCCAAGCCGTTTTCCGGGCGTGGTGACTTCGGCAACTGGGAGCTGTCGGCCAGCCGCGCCAACGCGGCTCGGCGAACGCTGGTGTACGGTGGCTATCCGGAAGAGCAGATCGCGCGGGTGGTCGGCTACGCATCCTCTGCGCTGTTCGATCGCGAGGACCCGTTCAATCCGGTGAACCGTCGCATCGATATCCTTGTGCTGACCAAGAAGGCGCAGCGCTCCATCGAGGGCGAGCAGCCCGATGCGTCGCAGAAGTCCGATGCCGGCGAGGCGGCTCAGCCGCCAGCAAGCGGCGGTGGCGGTGGCGCGCCGGCGCTCAACGAGCCGTTGCAGCCGCAACAGCTGCGCGAGCGGCTGAACATCTTCGAGGATGGCGTGCTGAAGTTCAGTGAGCCCGGTGCGCGCTGATCAGCCCGCTTATCAGTAGTCCGATTCCGGCAGGCTGCTGAGGATGTGCCGGTAGCTGGCCATGCGTTGCGGCTGGATGCGGCCGTCTTCCAGCGCCTTGAGCAGTGCGCAGCCCGGTTCGCGATCATGCTTGCAATCGCGGAAGCGACAGTGGCCGAGCAGCTCCTGGAATTCGATGAAGCCCGCTTCCACATCGGCGCGGCTGACGTGGCCGAGGCCGAATTCGCGAATGCCGGGTGAGTCGATCAGCTCGCCGCCACCGGGGAAGTGGAACAGTCGCGCGGTGGTGGTCGTGTGCGTACCCTTGCCGGTCATTTCCGACAGCGCGCCGACACGGGTGTCCACGCCCGGCAACAGGCTGTTGACCAGTGACGACTTGCCCACCCCGGATTGCCCGACGAACACGCTGACATGGCCGTCCAGGCGCGCCTTCAGCTCATCCATGCCGGCGCCGCCATGGGCCGAGACCTCCAGCAGCGGATAATGCAGTTGGCGGTACACGTCCAGGAGCCGGTTCAGCGCCACCTCGTTGTGTTCGTCGATCAGGTCGGCCTTGTTCAGCAGCAGCAGCGGCGCGATGCCCGCGTGCTCGGCGGCGATGAGATAGCGGTCGATAAGGTTGGCGTGCGGCTCGGGGAGCGGGGCGAAGACAATGACGATCAGGTCGACATTGGCCGCCACGGGCTTGAGCTGACCGCGCATGTCGGGCCGGCACAGCTCCGAATGCCGCGGCAGCTGCGCGACGATGACGCCGATGCCCTGGTTGCCCGGGCGCCAGACCACGCGGTCGCCGGTGACCAGTGCCGGCAGGTTGGCCCGCAAGTGGCAGCGGAACACCTGCCCGCTGTGTTCGCCCTCCAGTGCCTCGACCTCGACCTGTACGCCGAAATGCGCGATGACCAGCCCGGTCTGTTCCGGGCCCAGGTCGCCGCCCTCCAGCTCCTCGAGGGCACGGCTTTCGCGACGCGCGGCACGGGCGGCGCGCTCTTCCTGGATCTTCTCGATGCGCCAGCTTTGCCGGCGGTTGAGTTGGCGTTTGGCCATGGGTTGGGGCTGTCTCGGAGTTTTGGTCGGCGAGTCTAGCATGCCGAACCCGGCGGGCTGCGGCCTGTATGGCGCGTCGGTAGGCGGCTAGACTGGGTGACCCTGGTTAGATGATTGCCGGCCATGTCCGCCACCACGCTCACTCGTTTGCCCGTCCTGCGCGCGCTGCTGGCCCAGCTGCTGGCGCTGCCGCTCGTCTGGCTGCTGTCGCTCGGCCTGGTCTGGGGCTTTGCCGTGCGCCCGGGACTGCTCCTCGCGGCGTTCGCACAGGGCGCCCTGGCCGCACTGATCGGGGCGCGGCTCGGCCTGTCGGTCTGGTGGCTGCCGATCAACCTGCTGTTCGTGCCCGGTCTGCTGCTGTTCCGCGATCTGGACGTGCCGGCATGGGCGCCGCTGAGCGGCTTCGCGCTGCTCTTGCTGCTCAACTGGAACGCCTTCGGCGAGCGGGTGCCGCTCTACCTGACCGGCTCGCAGACCGAGCGCCGGTTGCGCGCGCGGCTGGCGGTGTTGCCGACCGATTTTTGCCTCATCGATCTGGGCAGTGGGCTGGCCGGTACGCTGGTGCGGCTGGCGCGGGCATATCCGGCGGCGCGCTTCGTCGGGGTGGAAACCGCGCCGCTGACCTTCGCCCTGTCCTGGCTGCGCTGCCTGCCGCGGCGCAACTGCCAGGTCCACCCGCTCAGCCTGTGGCGCGTCGACCTCGGCGAATACGATGTCGTCTACTGTTTCCTGTCACCGGCACCCATGGCGGCGCTGTGGGAAAAGGCGCGGGCGGAAATGCGCCCCGGTGCGATGCTGATCAGCAACAGTTTCGCAGTGCCCGGCGTGGAACCGGCCGAGGTGCTGTCGATCGACGACTGGCGCGGTTCACGTTTGCTGATCTGGTACCCGGCCGGCCCGCCACCTGACGGCACCGGCACGAGCGGCTAAACTGCGCCGCACAGCCAAGGAGCCCCTCATGCAGAACCCGCAGAACCTGATCTGGATCGACCTGGAAATGACCGGTCTGGATCCGGACAACGACGTCATCATCGAGATGGCCACCATCGTCACCGACAGCCAGCTCAACGTGCTGGCCGAGGGACCGGTCATCGCCGTGCACCAGAGCGACGAAGTCCTCGCCCGCATGGATGAGTGGAACACTCGCCAGCACGGCGGTTCGGGGCTGACCCAGCGTGTGCGCGAGAGCCGGATTTCCACGGCGGAGGCCGAGCGCCTGACCCTGGAATTCCTCGAGCAGTGGGTGCCCAAGGGCAAGTCGCCGATCTGTGGCAACAGCATCTGCCAGGACCGTCGTTTCCTCTACCGGCAGATGCCGACGCTGGAAGCCTACTTCCACTACCGCAATCTGGATGTCTCGACGCTCAAGGAACTGGCAGCACGCTGGGCGCCGCAGATCATGGAAGGTTTCAAGAAGGGCGGTACCCACCTGGCGCTGGACGACATCCGCGACTCCATCGCGGAGCTGCGTCATTACCGCGAGCATTTCATCAAGGTCTGATAGAGCCGCTTCAGCGGCAAGCCACAAGCCGCAGAAAAAGCCTGATGGGCGTAGCGTCGATGCGAGAAACGACATCCACGCTACGTCGCTTGCAGCGTCCCGCCTGTTATTTCCCCAACTTGCGCAGTTCGTCCGACTCGACGATGCGCACGCCATCGCCTTCCTCCAGCGCCAGGCGCCAGAGCGCCCGCGCCAGGGTGCAGGCTTCGATCCCGTGGTACTTGCCTGGCAAGAGTTGCGACAGCGGCGCGGCGATGCGTTCGCTCAGGCGCATTTCCAGACGCGGGCCGAGCAGTTGCGACGGGCGCGCGATGGTCAGCTGCGGCCAGTCCTGCTGCTGCAGCGCCGCTTCCATCTCGCCCTTGACCTTGAGGTAGAAGATCGAGCTGTCCGGGTTGGCGCCGAGCGAGCTGATCACCAGCAGATGGCGGGCCCCCATTTCCTTGGCGCGGCGGGCGAATGCCAGCACCAGGTCATGATCGATGGCGCGGAAGGCCTCCTGGCTGCCGGCCTGCTTGAGCGTGCTGCCCAGGCAGCAGAAGGCCGTGTCGATCGTGCCGCTCAGCGTCGGCAGCAGCGCCGGCAGCTCGCCGACCGGGTTTTCCAGGCGCTGATGCGCGGCCAGCGGCTTGCGCGTGGGCGCCAGTACGCGCTCGACGGTGGGTTCGTTGAGCAGTCGATCGAGCAGATGCTCGCCAGTGAGTCCGGTGGCGCCGGCAAGCAGAATGCGCTGTGGCGTCAAATACATGGTTGTGCTCCTGTGGCGATCATTGGGCGGCGCGCCGCTGCTGCAGTTCCTGCCAGCGTTGGACGACCGGTTCAGGTGCCCATAATTGCGGTTCCGATGCCTGATAGTCGTCGGCCTGCTCGCGTTCGGCAACCTTTGCCGAAGCGAGCGTGAAGGCCTGCACGATATCGTCGGTTTCCTGCAGGGCTTCGGCGAACAGCGCGCGGCCGAAGTGGGTGAAGTCGCTCTGTTCCGAGCAGCCGAACGACACGCGGTCGGCGCGCGCGGCGGTCATGATCAGGGTCTGCTGGTTCTTCAGCGGCTCGATGAAGCCGCCGGAATAGCAGGCAGAGATCACCACCACCGCCTTGCGCCCGGCCAGCGGCGCGAGCAGTCCGGCAAGGTCGCGGGCAGGCAGATCGTCCAGGCTCAGGCGTGGCTGGCTCAGCACCAGTTCGTGTTCGGCCGAGCCGTGACTGGTGAAGTAGAGGAAGATCAGGTCTTCCTCGCCGCTGCGCTCGGCCAGGGCACGGATGGCACGTGCCAGGTTCTCCCGGGTCGCCAGTGGGCGGTCGGCCAGGTGGTCGCGATGGTTGACCAGGCTGAGCTGGCCGTGGGCATCGAAACGTTCGGCCAGCAGCCGTTGCACGTAGTCCGCTTCGCGCATGAACACGCTCTGGCGACCATCGCCGGCGAGCGTCAGCGTATAGAGTTCCGCCGCCGGCGTGGACAGCGGCAGGGCGTCGATGGCCTTGCCGAGCAGGTCGCCCTGCTCCAGCAAGGCGATTTCCAGCGGATCGGGCAGGGCACGGCCCTGTTCGTCGCGGACGCGTCGGTCGTTGCGCCAGGTGCCGCGCATTTCGCTGCCGTCGGCAGCGGTCAGCACGCCTTCACCGTCGAAGCGTCCGAGGCGAAAGCCGCCGGTATAGAAGCTGCCATCGGCGCGATCGAGGCGGCCCTGGCCGTGATAGCGCCAGCTGCGGAACTGGCCGACGTAGCGGCTGCCATCGCTAGCGATGTGGCTGCCGGTACCATTGAGCTCGCCACGGACGAAGGTGCCGCTCCAGAGGTTGCCGTCGAGATCCTCGTAGCGGCCCTGGCCATGGAACTGGTCATTCTCGAACTCGCCGCTGTAGCGCTCGCCCTGGCCGGTCACGTAGCTGCCGGCGCCGTTCAGGCTACCGGCGCTGAAGTGGCCGCTGAGCTCGCCGTCGGCGTCGCGGCGGATGCCCGGCCCCTCCGGCTGACCCTGGCTGAACTGGCCGCGATGGCTGAGGCCGTCGGCATAGTCCAGGCGGCCCATGCCGTGGTAGAGGTTGTTGCGAAACTCGCCTTCGTAGACGGTGCCGTCCTGGCTGAAGCGACCGTGACCGTGCATGCGGCCGGCATGGAATTCACCCTGATAGACGCCGCCTTCGGCGTAGCTGAAACGGCCGAGGCCGTCGAACAGGCCGTGCCTGAACTCGCCCTCGTAGCGATCGCCGGTGGCGCCGTTCCAGGTGCCGAAGCCGTGCCATTGGCCGTCCTTGAACTCGCCGAAGTAGTAGCTGCCGTTCGGGTAGTCGATACGTCCACTGCCCTGCAGCAGGCCGTCGACGATCTCCCCGCGGTAGCGGCCGCCGTCGGGCAGCACCGCATCGGCAGGGGTGAATGGCTCGCCCTCACCGCAGGCGGTGAGCAGGCCGATCAACAGCAGGGGAACGAAGCGCAGCATGCGGGCATCCGCTCAGGCAGGAGGCCCGCAGTATGCCGCAAACCCAACGGCCTGCGACATCCGCGCAGGCGCGCTGCTCAGAGGATGCACAGGGCCAGCGTTTCGGCGATGTAGGCCGGTTTCTCCGAGCCTTCGATCTCCATCACTGCGCGGGCTTTGAGCAGCCACTGGCCGGGGTTTTTCTCGTGAGCGTCGATCAGCGTCAGCCCCAGCCGTACCCGCGAGCCAACGCGCACCGGCTGAATGAAACGCAGGCTGTCCAGGCCATAGTTGACCCCCATGCGCGTGCCCTCGGGCACGACCAGCAGGTCTCCGGAGAGCATCGGCAGCAGTGAGAGCGAGAGGAAACCGTGGGCGATGGTGCCGCCGAAGGGTGTCTGGGCGGCCTTCTCGGGGTCGACATGGATGAACTGGTGGTCGCCGGTACAGTCGGCGAACCGATCCACGCGCTGCTGATCGATGGTCAGCCATTCGGAATGGCCCAGTTCCTTGCCGATGTAGTCCTTGAGTTGCGCGACGGGTACCTGTGGCATGTGTCCTCCGGATTGTTCTTGTGATCCCGCATGGATGGCTGTAGGGAGCGGCACGCGCCGAAGCGCGTCCTGGCACCGGGCTAGATCAGCACGGCGCGCAGCCCTGGCAAACCAGCATCGGCAGCGCGAATGGGCCGTCATAGCGCAGCGCGGGCGCCTGTGCGCGTTGCCCCTTATACTGTCGCCATTTTGCGGGAGGCTCCCATGCTGCTCAGAGGCCTGACCTGGCTGGTCGCGTTCCAGCTGCTCGGCACCGTGCTCAACGTGTTGCTGCTGCCCATGCTGCCGGGACCCATCATCGGCATGGTGCTGCTGTTCGCCGGCCTGCTGGCGCGCGGACGCGCCAGCGAATCGCTGCAGCTGGCGGCAAGCAGCCTGCTGCGCTACCTGCCGTTGCTGCTGGTGCCGCCGGCAGTCGGCGTGATGGCTTATACCGAGGCGATTCTCGACGACTTCTGGGCCATCGTCGGTGTGCTGGTGATTTCGTTGCTGATCTCGCTGGTGTTCACCGGCTGGCTGATGCAGGCACTGATCCGGCGCAAACAGCGCCACCAGGAGGGCGCATGATGGAATTGCACTGGCACGCGGCCTGGCAGGCGCTCATCCATCATCCGCTGTTCGGCGTCGGCATCACCCTGACGGCATTCCAGCTGGCGTTCGCCGCCTACGAGAAGACCCGCTGGGTGTTCCTGCAGCCGGTGCTGGTATCGATGCTGCTAGTGGTCGGCATTCTGCTGCTGTGCGGCATCGACTATGCGGAGTACCGCGTCAGCGCCCAGTGGCTGACCCTGCTTCTCGGACCGGCCACCGTGGCCCTGGCCGTGCCGCTGTACCTGAACCTGCGGCGCATCCGCGAGTTGTTCGGACCGATCGTGATCACCCTGCTCGTCGCCGGTGTGTTCGCCACGGCGTTGGGTATGGCGCTGGCCTGGGCGTTCGGCGCGGACGAGATGATCCTGATGACCCTGGCGCCCAAGTCGGTGACCTCGCCGATCGCCATGCTGGTGGCCGAGCAGATCGGCGGCGTGGTGGCGCTGGCGGCGGTGTTCGTGATGATCACCGGCGTGCTCGGCGCGATTCTCGGTCCGGAACTGTTGCGCCGGTTTGGCGTTCAGCATCCTGCGGCCCGCGGCATTGCGCTGGGGCTGACCGCCCACGCCGTGGGCACCGCACAGGCGCTGCAGGAAAGCGACGAATGCGGTGCCTTTGCTGCGCTGGCCATGAGCCTGATGGGGGTGATGACGGCGGTACTGCTGCCGCTGGCGGTCGCCCTGCTGCTGTGATGGAGTCCGCATGAAGTTGCCGTTGTTCCCGCTGGATACCGTGCTGTTCCCCGGTTGCATGCTTGATCTGCAGATATTCGAGGCGCGCTACCTCGACATGGTCAGCCAGTGCCTCAAGGCCGGCCACGGCTTCGGTGTCGTGCATATCCTCGACGGCAGCGAGGTCGGCGCGGTGCCGGCGTCCTTCGCGCGCGTCGGCTGCGAAGCGCTGATTCGCGACTGGCAGCAACTGCCCAATGGTCTGCTCGGCATCCGGGTCGAGGGTGGGCGCCGCTTCGACGTCCAGACCTTCGAGGTGCTGCGCGATCAGCTGACCGTCGCTCAGGTCGCCTGGCGCAACGAGGGCGATGCCCTGCCGCTGGCCGACGAACACGCTGACCTGCTGGTGCTGCTCGAGGCGCTCGGTCAGCACCCCATGGTGAAGACTCTGGGGCTCGGCGGCCCGGTGCGCGATCAGGCCGCGCTGGCCAGCCAGCTGGCCTATCTGCTGCCGTTCGAGGCCCGGCAGAAGGTCGAACTGCTTGGGCTGGACGACCCGGGGCTGCAACTGGCGCAGATTCAGAACCTGCTCGAGCAGCTGCAGGAAGGGGCGTAGCGGTGGAGCCGTCGTACTACTGATAGCGATACATCTGCATCGCCGTCGGTAGCGCCCAGACACTGAGCGCACCGAGCAGGCCCAGGCAGGCCGGCAGGATCAGCCACCACACCTTGGCCGGCAGCGCCGCCATCGGTGCGCGCCATTGCACCAGGGTCAGGCTGAGTGCGCAGATGCTCGCCGCGAGCAATGCACCGGCGGTGACGTCGGTCATCCAGTGCACCCCCAGGTAAACCCGCGAAAGCGCTATCGCCGTGGCCGGCAGGCTGGCCAGCACCAGCCAGGCCAGGCGCAGGCGTGGCGGCTGGTCGCGGCCGGCGAGTACGCCCAGGGTGAGAAAAAAGGCGAACGCGGCCGAACTGTGCCCGCTGGGAAAGCTGTAGCTGCTCAGCGGCTCCATCAGCACCTCCGGCCTGACACGGGCGAAGGAGGCCTTGAGTGCGCCGTTGGCCATTGCCGTGCCCAGCAAGGTAAGGATGGAAAAGATCGCGGCACGCCACTGGCGCAGGACCAGGAGCAGCACGCACAGCAATACGCCGGCCCAGAGCTGGGTCTGGAAGTCGCCCACGCGTGTGATCAGCACCATGACCCGATCGAGTGTGATGCTGCGTTCGCCCTGGATCACCGCAAGCAACCCTTCGTCGAGCTCCTTGAGGTGCGACCAGCCCAGAAACAGTCCGAGCAGGATCGCGATGCTCAGGCCGGTCGCCAGTGCAGTGACCCAGCGCAGCTGGCGCAGACTGCCGAAGGCAGTGGTGGCGATCAGCGTCAGCAACGCGCCGACGACCACCGCCGCCTCGCTCCAGAAACCTTCCTCCAGCGGCAGGCGCATGGCCGCGCCAGCGCTCCAGCCGGGCAGCAGATAGGCCATCGACCAGCCGGCGGCGGCGCACAGGCTGACCAGCAGAAAGCGCCCGAACGGCATGTCGAGCATGCCGGCGGTCATCGGCAGCATCGGCCGCAGCGGGCCGATGAAGCGACCGACCAGCAGGCTGGCAACGCCGTAGCGCTGGAAGTAATGCTCGGCACGTAGCAGCCACTCGGGATGGTCGCGCAGGCCGCGCAGGCTGCGGATGCCCTGGTGATAACGGCGGCCCAGGGCGTAGGACAGCAGGTCGCCGAGCAGCCCGCCGATGAAGCCCAGCACCAGGGTTTCGCCCAGGGTCAGCACGCCGCTGCCGGCCAGCACCGCGATGGCGAAGACCATCACCGTCCCCGGCACGATCAGCCCGACTACCGCCAGGCACTCCATGCAGGCGACGATCACGAGCGCCAGCCCCAGCCATTGAGGGTTGGCGGCCAGCCATTGGGTAAGGGTTTCGAGCCATTGGCCCATGCCGGTTTCCTTGAAGCAAGACCGCCTTTCGACCCGGCCAGAGGGCGCGGGGTTTCCTCGGCAAAGCATACTCGCCGGGACTGCCATGCGTACGCTGCCGTCGCGGCGGGCGAATGCCGTGCGCCACCGCATGCCTTTCGCCGGGCGCCGCTGTGCGCGGGCGCGCAGCGTGGCTATAATCAGCCGCTTTCCCTTCAGTCAGGCCAGCTAGATCCATGACCGAGTCCGTACTCGACTACATGACCCGCCTGGGCCGCGCCGCGCGCGAGGCCTCGCGGGTGCTCGCGCGCGCCAGCACGGCGCAGAAGAACCGCGCCTTGCAGGCCGCCGCCGCGGCGCTCGATGCCGCTCGCGACGAACTGGTGCGAGCCAATGAGCTGGACCTGGCCGGCGGTCGTGCCAATGGCCTGGACGCCGCCATGCTTGATCGCCTGGCGCTGACGCCAAAGGTGATCGACGGCATGATCGAGGGCCTGCGCCAGGTCGCCACGCTGCCTGATCCGATCGGCGCGATCCGCGACATGCGTTACATGCCATCCGGCATCCAGGTCGGCAAGATGCGGGTGCCGCTGGGCGTGGTGGGCATCATCTACGAATCGCGGCCCAACGTGACCATCGACGCGGCCAGCCTGTGCCTGAAGTCGGGCAACGCGACCATCCTGCGCGGCGGCTCCGAGGCGATCCATTCCAATCAGGCGATTGCCCGCTGCATCCAGCTCGGCCTCGCCGAAGCCGGTCTGCCGGCTGCTGCCGTGCAGGTCGTGGATACCACCGACCGCGCCGCAGTCGGCGCGCTGATCAGCATGCCGGACTATGTCGACGTGATCGTGCCGCGTGGTGGCAAGGGCCTGATCGAGCGCATCAGCCGCGACGCCCGGGTTCCGGTGATCAAGCACCTGGACGGCATTTGCCACGTCTATGTCGACCTTGCGGCGGATGTGGACAAGGCCATCCGCATCGCCGACAACGCCAAGACCCAGCGTTTCGCGCCGTGCAACACCATGGAAACGCTGTTGGTGCACCAGGGCATCGCCGAGCAGGTGCTGCCACCGCTGGCCGCCATCTACCGCGACAAGGGCGTCGAGCTGCGGGGCTGCCCGCGCACGCGCGCCCTGCTCGGCAACGAAGTGCTGGCGGCCAGCGAAGATGACTGGTCCACCGAGTACAACGCGCCGATCCTGTCGATCCGCATACTCGACTCGCTGGACGAGGCCATCGAACACATCAATCGTTACGGCTCGCAGCACACTGATGCGATCGTCACCGAGAACTTCACCGATGCCCGCCGCTTCCTCACCGAGGTGGATTCGGCGTCCGTGATGATCAATGCCTCGACCCGCTTCGCCGATGGGTTCGAGTACGGGCTGGGCGCGGAGATCGGCATCTCCACCGACAAGCTGCACGCCCGCGGTCCGGTCGGCCTGGAAGGGCTGACCAGCGAGAAGTACGTGGTCTTCGGCGACGGTCACGTCCGTACCTGATGAATCACGCAGGCGGCGCCCGGCGCATCGGCATACTTGGTGGCACCTTCGATCCGGTGCACATCGGTCACCTGCGCGGCGCGCTGGAAGTGGCCGAGATGTTCGGGCTCGACGAGCTGCGGCTGATTCCCAATGCGCGGCCGCCGCACCGCGATACGCCCAACTGCTCGGCGCAGGATCGCCTGGCAATGGTCCGCCTGGCGGTGCAGGATCTGCCGCCGCTGTGCGTCGATGCCCGCGAGCTGGAGCGGGACAAGCCGTCCTACACCATCGATACGCTGATGTCGCTGCGCGCCGAACTGGCGGCAGATGACCAGTTGCTGCTGGTGGTGGGCTGGGATGCCTTCTGCGGGCTGCCGACCTGGCATCGCTGGGAGGAGCTGCTCGATTACTGCCACATCCTCGTGCTGCAGCGACCGGATGCCGGTAGCGAGGCACCGCAGGAACTGCGTGATCTGCTGGCCGCGCGCAGCGTGCCGGATCCGCAGGCGCTCAGCGGCGGCAGCGGACAGATCGCCTTCGTCTGGCAGACACCCTTGGAAGTGTCCGCCACGCAGATTCGCCAATTGCTGGCCAGCGGCAAGTCGGTCCGATTCCTGGTTCCCGATGCCGTACTGGCTTATATCAACGCGCACGGACTGTACCGGGCGTCGAACTGAGGTTGTTTTCACGTTATGCAAACTGAAGCTTTGGTCCAGCTGGCGGTCGCCGCCCTGGAAGATCTGAAAGGCCAGGACATCACCACCATCGATGTCCAGGGCAAGACCAGCGTCACTGACTACATGATCATCGCCAGCGGCAGCTCCAGCCGGCACGTCAAGTCGCTTGCCGAGAACGTGCTGGAAAAGGCCAAGGAGCAGGGTGTACGCCCGCTCGGCAGCGAAGGGCTGGACGGCGGCGAGTGGGCGCTGCTCGACCTGGGCGATGTGGTCGTCCACGTGATGCAGGTGCCGACTCGCCAGTTCTACGACCTCGAGCGCCTGTGGCAGGGCGCCGAGCAGAGCCGCGCGCAGCACGCCCACGACCCGGAGTAAACCGTGCGGATCAAGCTGGTCGCGGTCGGCTCGAAGATGCCGCGCTGGGTCGAGGACGGCTGGCAGGAATACGTCAAACGCCTGCCGTCCGAGCTGCCGCTGGAGCTGCACGAAATCCCGCTCAACACCCGTGGCAAGAACGCTGACGTGGCACGGTTGATTCGCCAGGAAGGCGAGGCCATGCTGGGCAAGGTCCAGCCGGGCGAGCGTATCGTCACGCTCGAGGTGCACGGCAAACCCTGGAGCACCGAGCAGCTGGCCGCGGAACTCGAACGCTGGCGGCTCGATGCTCGCAACGTCAACCTCATGGTGGGCGGCCCGGAAGGGCTGGCGCCTGAGGTCTGTGCACGCAGCGAGCAGCGCTGGTCGCTGTCGCCGCTGACCCTGCCGCACCCGCTGGTACGAATCCTGATCGGCGAACAGATCTATCGCGCCTGGACGTTGCTGTCCGGTCACCCCTATCACAAGTAGTACGCGAACGCCTTCGATATGCCGCAACCGATTCAGCTCAAGGATCATGAAAAGGACGCCGTGCTGGTGCGCCAACGCGTGATCGTGGGCCTCGTTTTCGTGCTGCTGCTGATCGGTGTGCTGGTGGCGCGCATGTACTACCTGCAGGTAGTGCAGTTCGAGCACCACTCGACGCTGTCGGAGAACAATCGCGTTCACGTGCAGCCGATCCCGCCCAACCGCGGGCTGATCTTCGACCGCCAGGGGCGGGTCATCGCCGACAACCGCCCGAGCTTCAGTCTGACCGTCACCCGCGAGCGCGCTGGCGACTGGCGGGTCGTGCTCGACGCGGTGGTGGAGATTCTGGAGCTGGGCGAGGAGGAGCGCGGGCTGTTCGAGAAGCGCGTGCTGCAGGGGCGGCGGCCGTTCGAGCCGGTGCCGATCATGTACGAGCTGTCCGAGGAACAGATCGCCCGTATCGCGGTGAACCAGTTCCGTCTGCCTGGCATCGAGGTGGCGGCGCAGCTGGTCCGTCATTATCCGCAGGGGCCGCATTTCGCCCATTCGGTAGGCTACGTCGGGCGGATCAACGAGCAGGAGGTCAAGCAGCTCGACCCGGTCAACTATGCCGGCACGCACCACATCGGCAAGACCGGCATCGAGAAGTTCTACGAGGACGAGCTGCACGGCCAGGTCGGCTACGAGGAAGTCGAGACCAACGCCCGCGGGCGGGTCCTGCGGGTGCTCAAGCGGACCGATCCGATACCCGGCAAGGACATCACCCTGTCCCTCGATCTGGATCTGCAGGAAGCCGCGGAGGAGGCGCTGGGCGGGCGCCGTGGTGCGATCGTCGCGCTGCTGCCGGACACCGGCGAGGTGGTGGCGATGGTCAGCCAGCCAAGCTTCAACCCCAACCTGTTCGTCACCGGTATCAGCTTCAAGGACTATGGCGAGCTGCGCGACTCCATCGACCGGCCGCTGTACAACCGCGTGCTGCGCGGGCTATATCCGCCGGGCTCGACCATCAAGCCGATGATGGCGGTGGCCGGCCTCGATGCCGGGGTGATCACGCCCACCAGCCGGGTCTTCGACCCGGGCTTCTTCCAGCTGCCCAACGTGCAGCACAAGTACCGCAACTGGAATCGCAGCGGCGACGGCTGGGTCGATCTCGACCTGGCCATTGCCCGTTCCAATGACACCTATTTCTACGACATGGCGCACAAGCTGGGCGTCGATCGCATGTACGACTACATGACCCGCTTCGGTCTTGGCCAGCGCGTGTCGCTGGACATGTACGAGGAAACCGCCGGGCTGATGCCGTCGCGTGACTGGAAGCGGGCGCGTTATCGCCAGCCCTGGTATCCCGGCGAGACGGTCATTCTCGGCATCGGTCAGGGTTACATGCAGGCCACGCCACTGCAGCTGGCTCAGGCCACGGCGCTGATGGCGACCCG
>VIYQ01001464.1:0-17033 GCA_009928355.1 Chlorella sp. CH2018
CAGGGGGTTGGAGGGTGAACTGCTGGCTGAGGGTGGGGGCCACTCCCTGCGGAACCTCGTGCAGCGCACGGCCATGGGCCCCCTTGCCGGCCCCTGCCGCCACCCCAGGCCACCTCACGCACCGGTAGTCATCAATCCAGCGCCGGTTCTCCTGCACGTGCCGCACCTTGCGGCCCTGCGGCGGCGTGGCAGGGAGGTTGGGCGTCAGGGCTGCGCTGAGGCATGCAGGTATTGCCGCGGCAAGAGAGCTGCTTTTCCTGCAGGGCGCCTGCCCACCGCCCCGCCAGCCCATGCAGGCTGCCGCCAGCCCCCACTCACCTCCAGGAAGTTGACGTGGTCCTCTACGCTCAGCAGCAGCGTGCGCACCGAGCCGTCAGCCGAGGCCTCCCTGAAAAGGCGGTGTGGGGTGCGCAGTGTGAAGACTCCCTCTGCCATAATGGAGCACAGCGCCACACGCTCTGCCTTGCAGGGCCGCTGCCGCAAGCCGCCACCCTCCTCACCTGTTCTCCACAACCGTGGCCTGGTGCCAGACCACCTGGTCGGGCACGGTCTGGGCCGTCTGCAGCAGGGCCGCGGCGGTCTGGGCGGCGCCGCCCTCGGCACGGGCGGGCGGCGGGCCCCGCCTGCTGTGCTGGCGGCGGGTCGCCGCTGCTGGGGTCGGGACCGATACATCCGAACTACGGGGCACACGGCGGCCGCCGGCTTGGACCGCACAGGGCGCTCGGCCCTCCTCCCGGTGCCGGCGGTCTGCCAGGCCCGCGGCCCTGGCGGCAGCAGGGCGCAGCGATGCCGTGATCATCATTTCGGGTGCGATGGGGCCCGGGCGTGTCGCCCAGCGCGGGTTCTGTGCGCAGGCGGCCTGCACAGGTGTCGTGTGGCTCTTCGCTGCCGCTCAATGGAATGTTGGAGTGTGCACAAGCCACTGGCCGGCCTGGATCGCCGGTTGGGCAACACCGGCAGTGCCTGCATTAGGCCTGCCTGCGATCGGCTCCACACCCGGCCGCCTGCGCCGGGGGGCGCGCAAATTGGCGCACCAGGCAGCCACTGGCTGTGCGCAGGGGGCTGGCGGGCCGCCAGGCCTGGTCGCAAAGCACCCCGTGAACACAAGCGTTTGTCCGCCGCCCGCCCTGCAAGCCGCGGCGGCCCCTCACATATGCTGCTGACACGGACAACCAGCGTTTGCGGCGGGCAGGGCTGCCAGACCTCGGCCCTGGGCCCGCGGCGGCCGGCCCAAGCCCTGCTCGGTGAGCCCTGTGCCCTGGCCCTCCCGCCACACGCCCCAGGCGTGACCTTCAGCCCCTTGGCAATCCCGCTGACCGCGCATGGCAACTCCCTTGGACTGCAGGGCGGCGGCAGCGGCGGCGTGGCGCTCAGCCGAGCGGGCGCCCATGTGGACCAGCGCCGGCAAGTTGGCTGCCCCTGCCACAGCCTTGGATGGGGGCCGCAGCAACAGCCGTGGAGTGGCACGCGCAGCGGGGAGCGCAAAGCTTGGGGTTTGCGCTCGCGTGCGCCGGCCGCACCGCGCCGGCCCGCCGCCGGCCCCGGCGGCTGTGCCGTCTAATGCCACTCGCCCCTCTTATCCTGCAGTGCCGCGCATTCAAGGGTGACGCCGGCGATGAGCCGGCGGCGCAGCAGCAGCAGCCTGCTGAGCAGAAGCAGGCTGCGCAGACGCCAGGTGCCGGCGCCGCCAGCGTGACCTTCCGAGCTTCGCACCATCTGACGTTTGGCCAGGTGCTCAAGGTGGTGGGCAGCGCGCCCCAGCTGGGCGACTGGGACTGCGACAAGGCGCCAGGTGAGATTGGGGCTGCAGAATAAGTGGGCCTGGTGGCGCAGTCTGCACGTCGCTATCAAGCGAGAAAGGGCACAGCCAGCGTCCTGCGCACGTACTGCCACTAACTAGCTGTGCAATTCGCGCACGACTGCGCTGGGCACAACCCCCTAGCCAGGCTCCACCTTTCATCAAGGCCTCCCATCGCATGCATGCAACCCGCTTCTCTCAACCTGCTCCCTGTCCCCTCCCGGCCCGCCGCAGCGATGCAATGGAGCGAGGGCGATCAGTGGCTGCTCAGCCTGGACCTGCCGGCAGGCAGCCACGAGTTCAAGCTGGTGGCGGTGGCGCCCCCCGCCGGAGAGGGCGCCGGCCTCTACGCCAACTGGGAGGCAGGGCCCAACCGCACGCTCAAGGTGCGGGGCAACGCCTGCGGCTTGTTGGGTTGGCTGGGTTGGGAGCTGACAGGCCCGCTCGCAGGAGAGTGGACCTCAGCACCAGTTGATTGGCCTGGCTGGTTCAGGCCTGTGCAGGCTCGCAAACTAGCTGCGCACCCATGTTGCATGTTGATGGAGGTTCGTAGCTCAATCTCATTGCACGCAACGCTCCCTGGCCCCGCAGGTGCCAGCGGTGGAGGCCTCGACGCACGGCGCCTTCACGGTGGTGTGCGAGTGGGGCAACACCGCCTCCTCCATGGAGACCCTGCCCAGCGAGGAGCTGGAGGGCGAGGAACCGCTGTCAGGTGGGAGCTGAGCCAGCAGGGCAGGTGCTGTGCCAACTTGTGCGGCCAGAGAGGCTTTGCGCTCGCAGCTCTGGTCAATGCAAGTGCGGGGAGGCCAGCTCAACCCAGACGCCCACCACTCCCTTATCAAACAGTCAGTCACGCACACCATGTTCCAATTTGCTCTCCCCCCGGCCCTGCCGCAGAGTCTGAGGAGCCGGCGCTGCGGCCCGAGGACTTGGGAGCGGAGCCGTACTCGCCCAATGGGGACGAGGGTGCGTGCGCCTGCCGGGCCTCACCTCACGGGTGGACCTGCTGGGTAGTTGACGACTTGCAGCACGCCTTGCAACATGTGGCTGCCGCCATCTGTGCAGCGTGATAGCAACCTGTTTGCTAGGCAACAAACAGAGTGCCTCACTGTGTCCTCACGCGCCACTCACCCTCCGCCTTGCAGGTGAAGCGCCTGTGGGCGTGGTTGGCAAGATGACGATCGAGCGGGCGGAGGAGCCGCAGGAGCCTGCTGCCGCCACAGCCACCAAGCACGAGGCTGGCCAGGTGGGCCGCGTGAGCGCGCCTGCTGAGGCGGCCACTGCCGACCGCTCCGCTGCCACTGGTCGGGCGGAGAAGGCGGTTGGCGGGGGGAAGGAGGCCGCTATGCGGGCCGCGTTTGGCTGGGCCAGGCGGCACGCCAGCGAGGATGAGGGGGAGGATGGCGGCAGCAGTGGCAGCAAGGCGGCCGCCCCCGCCGCGGCTGCCGCCACGCCGGCACCCGCTGTTGAGAAGAAGGACGGCGGGCAGGAGAAGGGCAAGAAGGGGGCTGCCGCCAAGAAAAACAAGGCCAGCAAGGCTGAGGGCAGCAAGGCAGATGGCAGCAAGCCTGGGGGTGGTGGAAAGGCCGCACTCAATGAGGGCGCCGCTGCTGCCAAGCCCAGCAAGGAGGAGGGAGAGGAGGGCACTGCTGCCCAGCCGGCTGTGTCCGACAAGCCTGGCGGCAGTGCCAGCACAGGCGGCGGCAGCTCCAGCAAAGAGGGGCCCAACCCGCACGCGCCGGTGGGCATGGAAGCTGGAGACTACCCCTCACAGACGCCCGTGAGCCGGTGCACCCACGGAGCCCACTTCCTGGCCCACTACCACGGCATTTCACACAACAGCACTGCAACCACTGCCCCTGTGCTGGTGCAGGCACATCCCTCTCTACCTAGCCCACCCACTTGCACAGCTCATTCTGCACCCTGCCCACCTAGGCGCCTGGTGCCGCCGCTCCTCCTGGCGCTGACTGGCTGTGCACCATCCTTACTCCTGTTTCTCCTGCAGATGGGCAAGCGCGCCGATGACACTACCAGTGGTGTGCCAGCAGGCGGCCTCAAGCCCTCTACTGAGGCGGCCGTCAAACAGGAGCTGCGCAAAGCGGTGCGCTGGGCTGCTGCTGTTGCTGCTGCTGCTGCCTACAGAGGCTCAACTGCATGCATCCTTTCTGTGAGACAGACACGGCAGCAGACGCTGCACGGCCGACAGCTGCCGCAGCCGCTGCTTGCCAGGGCTGACCTCGGCGCAGCCTGCGCCCGCACCCGTGCGCTGCAGGACTTGAGAAAACCCGGCCTGCTTGCACGCTTTGTGCAGGCTCTCACCGGCTCGCTGATGAACGAGGACGAGGACGAGGACAAGGGCAGCAGGGGGCCGCCCGGCGGCGGCGGCGGCAGCAGCAGCAGCGGCGCCAAGGGGGCTGAGGGCGGCAGCCAGACGCAGCAGCAGCGCGGCGAACAGGGGCCACCGGCTTCCTCCGCCGCAGCAGCCATGCAAGAGCCGCCGTCCGCCATGCAGCTGGCAATCGCGGCGGCCGGGCTGGCGGCGCTGCCTGTGGTGGCCTGGTCTGAATGGGTGCTCAAGTCCACAGGTGCGCCCTGGTTGCTTGTGGGCGGGAAGTGCCTTCAACATGATGCGTGTGTGCATTCCTTGCAAAGCGCTTGCATGGCAGGAATGCGTCACTACTTTGTGCCTTGCTGCCTCACCCACACGGTGCCTCTCCCCTGCCCTTTGCTCCCCTTGCCTGTGCAGGCTGCGGCCTGCCGCCCGGTCCCAGCGGCCTGCTGGGCGCTGCCGAGGGCGTGTCCTACCTTGTGGTGGGCGGCGTGGTGCTGTGGAGCCTGGCATCCAAGCTCAGCACCGGGCGCGGTGAGCGGCTGTGTGGGCAAAACACCGGGGCAATGCTCTGGCTGGTCACGACTGCGCTGCGAAGCAGCATGGCCACATGGTGCGATGCGTCCGGAAGCAACTGCCGCCGCACACCACGATGACACAGTTGCCTGGCAGAACAGCGCACATCACGATTCCTGCATGCTGTGCAATCCGCATTGCCTGCAGGCCTGCCCGCGGGGCCCGGCGGCGCTCTGGGCGCCGTGGAGGGCGGCAGCTGGCTGGCTGCGCTGTCGGGACTCGTGGTGCTGGCCCTGCAGGTGGGTTAGCTTGCATTGCTATTGGTTGTTGCCCGGCTGCTGGGGTGGACCTGCACAGCGTCCACAGGAGCAAAGACCTGCCATCGCTGTACTGCACCCCTTGAGCAGCGCACATGCTTTCCTACCAGCTCTCCCCTAGCAAGCCTTACAAGCTAACAAGCACCAATGCTGCCTGACCCTCTTCCCTGCCCGCAGTGGCAGACCTACGGCTACATCCCCTCCGCCCTGCCAGACAGCAACTGCTTCGGCCAGCCCTCCAGCTTTGTGACAGCCCAAGCCCCTGGCGCGCCCTCTGCCGCCGCCTCAACGGCGGCCGCTCCCCCTGTCAGCGCCATCGACAGCAGCAAGGTGCCGCTGCTGCTCTCTGCTGCCGCGCTGTGCGCGCCGCGGCTGGCGCTGCGGCGCGCTTGAGGCGGCTGCTGCGGGCAGCTGCGCTGATGGGGCCAGGTGGTGTGTGCTTTGTCTGCTCCCTGCCGCTGCTGCCGCTTGGAAGCACAGCCCACCCACGCTGCCGCCCACCCAAACCCCAGCCCAAATGCACTAAAACCATCCAAGGCATTTGTGTGCACCCGGTGTGGCTGGCTTGAATGCGGGGTGCCTGTGCTACCATGGCAGCAGCGGCGGGGCACAGCGGGCCACATCCCTGAGCCCCAGCCATGCATCATTTGCCCTGCACCCATTTTGTAGCCTGCCATGCTTGATGGCAGCAACTGTCTGCTCACCTTGCTACCCTCCTCGCGTCCCTGGCCATCTCCCCTGCAGGCCCCTGCTGCATACGGTGGTCCCATGCGGCTGGCAGCCGGGCGCAGCACCTCGCTGCCGCAGGGCAACCTGCTGTTCTCCCTAGAAACCGCGCTCAGCCAGAGCGGCGGCATAGTGCAGGGCGCTGAGACGGCGGCAGCGGCGATGGCCGCGGCTGCTGCAGGCCAGCCGCCGCCCGCCCAAGTGGCAGCTGCCATGCAAGAGCTCAAGTCCAGGGCCATGCAGGCGCAGCAGTTGGTGGCAGCGCTCAGCAGCCGGGCAGTGGGCCTGGGCGGCGAGGCAGGCACAGACTCGGCGCTGCAGGCGGCAGCGGCGGCTGAAGCGGCAGCGGCAGCCCAGGAGGCGCCAGCACCTGCTGAGCCACTGCGCTTCCAGCCGCCGCGGCACCGTGTGCGGGCGGCGCTCACGGCCAGCGTGGACAGAATGCTGCACAGTGAGAAGCTGCGTGCGGTGCTGGAGCCGGTGCCGCTGCCGGCGGTGGCGCGCCAGGCAGCCGAGGCGGCAGGCGGCGCCCTGTCGGCAGTGGATGCCGCTGCCAAGGAGGCAGTGGAGCAGTCCTTAGAGGCGGTGCAGCGGGAGGAGCAGCTGGCGGCGGCCTGGGGCAAGCAGGCTGTGGGTGGCGCCATCAGCAAGGCGCAGTTGGACGCGGAGCAGCTGTCGGGCGCAGCAGCGGATGCACAGTCCCGCCTGCTGTCCTGGCTGCCGCAGCTGCGGTCTGTGGAGCAGCACGAGGAGCAGCAGCATGCGGCAGCCGCAGCCATGGTGGCAGCACCCCCTAGCCGTCTCAGCAGCGGCGCCAAAGTGGCAGCCGAAGCCGCCAAGCCCGGCAGCAAGGTGGCCGCCGCCGCTGCCAAGCCGGACGAGCGCGTCGGCAGCGGCGGCAAGAAGATCAGCGGCGACGTGTCGTCCATCTTTGGCAGCGTGCTCAGCGACCTGAAGGAGGGCTATGTGGGGCTGTGGCACTCAGCCCAGCACTTTGATGCCCACCAGGCCATGGCCAGCCTGAACGAGCGGCTGGCTGCAGGGCAGGCGGCCCAGGCCCGCGCCCACGCCGCGGCAGAGGCGGCAGCCAACGGCGGCAAGGCAGCAGGCGAGGGCGCCAAGGCTGCCGCGGCGAAGCAGCAGGTCGCAATGAAGCAGCCGGCCGCCAAGCGCCAGTCGACAGTCACCTAGGCAGCAGCGCAGCAGCACAGCAACGTGCCGCAACACCCGCGAGAGCAGCAAGCCGCAGGAGCCTGTGCCGGCTCAGCAGCAAACCGCAGTAGCAAGAGTGCCGAGCGTTAGCACCGTGCAGGTGCACCATTGACTGCCGCAATCGCGGCGGAGGGCCGCAGGCCCCACGAGAGCGCAAGCAGCGCAGCAGCGCAGCAGCAGCAGCAGCAGCAGCAGCAGCAGCAGCAGCAGCAGATCCCCACGTGAATAAGGCCCAGTCCGTGGCCAACCGCCTCCATCTTCCATTGTCCCTACTCGCCTCGCGATTGCTTGTACAGGATGCGGCGCAGGAGCAGGCTCTTGGCTCCTGCCCTGCGCCCACCCCCGCCGCGCCACCCCAAATGCATGTGCTCCTCTTTGGTTCGTTTTGTTTCTTTCACCCTCTGCCGTCGCATTCAGTTGCCTCTCCTTTTGTTGCGCGCAGCACTGCATGCTGGCCCGGCTCCTCTGTCCACGGCCACTCCCTCTTCAGATCTGTTTTTTCCCAATGCTTGCCATCAGCCCAGCGGTTTTGGAGTTTTGCACTCTCTGGCTCAGCTTTCACACTCGTGTAACATGTACAGGTTTGGCAAGTGAATGGGTCACAGGAGCGGCAGCAAGGTTGCATCGCCAACAAACTGTGTGCTTGCTGCAGCAAAGTTCGCAGCGGTCTGCCTATCCGCCACCCTGGTAGAGCCGCCACACGTGATCCAGGCGTGCAGGGGCATGCGTGACAGGGCAGCGCCCCGTCTCAGATACCTCCTGGTGGATGCAGGGGTAGCAGAAGACATGGCCAGAAGTGGCCACCAGCGCCGGGTTGGTGCGGCGGCGGCGGCACAGCGGGCACAGCGCAGGGTCTGCCGGCAGCGCCAGCCCCCCGGCGGCTGGAGGCACCAGCGGCAGCGGTGGGGGCGGCGGCGGCGGGGGCAGCGCTTTTTGTTCGCCCAGCTTCTGCTCTGCTGAGCCATACCACCACTCCAGCAGCTGCAGGTGGGGGGCAGGGCGTCCAGTCATTCAGGTGGTCTTTGCCAGCCACGCCATGATTGATTCCAAGCAGGCACCTGCGGCCATGCAAGCCCTTTCAGCAGCCCTGCATAAACTGCCGCCGCAATTGCACTGGGCCACCGCAATTGCACCGGTCGCACCTTGAATGCAAACACAGACAGGATGAGTGCGCTGCGGGTGTGGTCGGCCACAGCATACCCTGCCCGCACCCAGCCGCGGCGCAGCAGGCGCCACAGCCAGTTGCCGCCGCTTGGGCCCGCCAGCCGTGCCAGGCGGTCGGCGCGCCGCTGCTGCCGCGCCCGCTCCTGCTGCACCTGCAGCACAAATTAAACAGCGGGGATCCAAGCACTCCGCTGAGTCCAGCTGGTGGCGACCTGTCACAACAAGCAGCATGCCCACTTCAAGATTGACCAGACACTGAATTGTCCCACTTGCCCTTGACTTACCGCCTCCTGCCCCGTCAGCCGCACCACCTGCGCACAGAGCATCAAGGCTTGAAGGGCTCTCAATCCGGCTGCCAAACAGCGTCAGTCGCAACAGGTAATGGCAGTGCAAGAGGAGCCAGCCGCAGGTGGGGCGTAGCCCCAGCATGCCAGCCAAGCCCACCTGTAGGCCTAGCAGGTGCAGCCCCGGCGAGCAGTAAGGGGTGCGCCCCAGCAGGTAGAGCAGCTGGTAGGCAAACCTGGCGCCCTCGTGCGCCGCAGCCGCCCAAGGGTAGAGCAGCAGGAAGGCACGGAGGGCGGCAGCCTGCAGGCGGCGCTGTGCTGCTGCAAGGCTGCCGCCGGCCTGCTCGCCTAGCGCCGCAGCGTGCTGCTCGTGCCGCACCGATTGCTGCTGCTGCTGGGTCTGCAGCTGCTGGTGCAGGGCGTCCAGCTTGGAGCGTAAGAAGGGCACCAGCGTCTGTCGCAGAGGTTTGCAGGGTGGCAAGGGAGGGAGGGTGCCAGACGTTGGGCGTCAGTACGAGCGCGGTGCCCCTTCCAACTGGCAGCAGTCTGCAGCACAGAGCACAACCAGGGTCCCGCTGACCAGCCAGCCCACCACGCACCAGCAGAATGAGGGACATGTGCCGCTGGCTGGGGCTAAGCGGCCGGCTGCCCACGGTGGCGCCGCTGCTGCTATTCGCCTCGGCTGCCATGCCAGCAGCAGCACTGCCGGGTGGGCTGCCTGGGCTGCCAGCACTAGCCACAGCAGCACGGCGCAGGCCATACAGACCCTCTGCAAACGAGCCGTTGCTGGCAGCCAGTGACTGGCGGTCCAGCAGCACGCTGCAGGCGAGGGTTGTGTGTGCACAGGCGGAGCGTAACAACCATGAGGTCAACATGCTGCCACAACACCCCTCAGCATACAACCAGACAAGGGCTGAGATACGCTGCTTCCAAGCTGCCCCACAGCAAGCAGGCAAGGCAAGCAGCCCTCCACCCTACCACCCCTCACCTGAGCAGGAAGAAGAGCTCGTCCTCGCGGTCCAGCAAGCGGTGCAGCGACGGCTGCCGCTGCGCATACACGCTCAAGCTGTACACCACTGCTGCCTTCAGGCTGGCCATCAGCCGGTCGGCTGCCACCAGCTCAAAGAAGGTGGGCCGCAGCCCATCGCCGCCCAGCGACACAAACGACATGGCTGAGGGCGCGGCGGCGGCAAGGGCAGCGCCACCGCTGTAGGCAGGCGCTAGGCGCGCTATGCGCTGCTGGCTCACGAAATCAGTATTGAGTGCGTGATTCTACCTTCAACTCCAGCTGAGAAGGCCGGAGCCGCGCGAGCGGCGGGCAAACGTGCCTATGCAGCGCTCTCGGCGGCTGCAGAAGGGCGTCGACAGTTTTATTCACGGTGCAGGTACAGCAGACAATATGGCAGGGTGCTGCAGAGGCGCCCAGTCGGTCCATGCCGCCGCCCGGCGCCAGCGGGGCTCTGCAAGTGCATCCTGTTTATCTCGGCCATCGCTGCTTGCTGCTGCCCTGGGCGCGCTGCCGAAACTTGGAGTGCTGCTGGAAACCTGCAAGCCAGCGCAGACCTCCTGTAGCGCTTGTCACTGCGCCTGGGCTGCTCGGCTGGCCCTGCGGCATTCTGTGTTGTGTCAGAACAAGCATGAGGGCAGTCGGCTTGTGTCAGCAAGGCGCCAGGCCCGCTGGGTTGCTCGCCGCCACCCGACCTGCGCAGCGCCGCCTCGCCGCCGTCGCCGCGGCCATGACCCTCCAGCCGCTTGGTGCCGCACCGCGCTGCAGCAGTGGACGCCGCGGCCTGACTGTTACTGCAGCTGCCAGGCAGGAGTCAGCAGCAACAGCAGATTTCGCAGCTGAGATCAATGCAGCATGCAACGCCGCGCTGCAGCTGATGCTGGCGGGCGAGGCGGGGCGAGCAGCGGAGGAGCAGCAGCGCCTGCGAGGCCTGCAGCAGACGGCCCTGGCTGCTGGGGACGAGCAGGTGAGGCCAAGACTCAGTCATTGTGATCGCGCGTGGGGTGTAGGGTGCAGTGCACACCGCTGCACTTCAGGGCAGCACTGTCCACGTGCCAACGGCCCCTCTCCCTGTTCTCATCCAACTGCACCACAACCGCCACCCCGGCCAATGACGGTGTTTCCATTTCACCATGTCGGCACACCGAAACGCAGGCGGCCCGCCTGCTGCGCGTGCTGGAGGGCATGCTGCGCCACAGCGTGCTGCTCGAGGCCGAGGAGCTGCGGGGGCCGCACGCCACGGCGCTCAACCGCATTGCCAACCAGGTGTGCTGGAGAGCTGGCTGCCGCTGGCCGCTCCGCCCGCCATCTGTTGTGGTGCTGCGCCGGCTGGCACAGCTGTGTACTAGTGCCCCAACTGCCTACCCTGCTGCTGGCGCTGCGGTCTGGATGCTCCCGCCTACCCTCAGCGTGCCAGGCCGCTCGCGCGCACTTATCTGCACCCTCACTGCCTGCAGGTTGCGGGCTCGGGCTGGAAGCTGGATGTGGAGGGGCAGCGCACCTCAGATGCGCCGCAGGACCCGCAGTTCAGCACCTGGGAGGAAGTGATCAACCGGATCAAGGGCCGCAGCAGCGACGGCAGCAGCAGTGAAGGCAGCGGCAGCGCCAGCGGCAGTGATGGAGCAGGTGCAGGCAATGGCGGTGGCAGCGGCAGGGTGGCCGAGACCGCCTACTACACGCTTCTGGGCGTGGAGCCTACAGCCACCCAAGCCGAGCTCAAGTCAGCGTACCGCAAGCTGGCGCTGCAGCTGCACCCCGACGTCAGCTCCGCCCCGGATGCGTCCGAGCGGTTTGCAGCCGTGGCGGCAGCCTATGATGTCCTCTCGGACCCAGAATCGAGGGTGCTGTACGACCGCTACGGCGCTGAGGGCATGCGCGGCAAATTAGGTGGGGCATCGGAGGTGCTGCTGTCTGCACTCAGCTTGTCGGAGGGTGTGGGGCTGCGGGGAACGGTTGCGCTGCACCTTCAACACGCGGCACACGCTGGGCGTGCAACCCAGAAACCTGCAGCAAGTTGCATCAGCATGCGCCTCACTCCACCTAGACCCCCCTCCTGGGTTCCTGCCCTGTGCAGGCGCGTCGGCAGGCAGCGGCAACGCCTCGCGGGAGTGGACTGAGTTCAAGCGGTACAAGCGGCAGAACAAGCACACGCAGGCACGTGATGCATCCACAGCCAGCTACGGCAGCAGCGTAGATGAAGCCTGGGCTGGCGATGCAGCGAGCGGCGCCGCAGCGGGCACCAATGGCGGTGCGGGAGCAGCCGCCAGCAGCAGTGGCAGCGGCGGTGAGGACCCTCGGTGGGCGGGCATGCCCACAGCAGGGCAAGTTGTGGAGTACCCGCTCAGCCAGCAGCAGAAGGATGAGCTGCAGGATGGGCGCACGCACGGCGTGGGCCTGCTGGTGGGCCGCAACTGCGACCGGTGAGCCGGGCTGGCGGTGGTGGCAGCGTGTGAAGGAGCGTGCCAGGGTGGAGCAGCGGACAGCGACATGCCGTTTCAACACCCCTTCAAAGGTGGTCCCTGCGCTTATGCTGCCCTTGTGTCCATGACATGGACCCTGCCCTGCAGGGGTGATGCTGCCAAGCTGCCGCAGCAGGTGCTGGACCTGTGCGAGATTGAGCCGCTGCGGCAGGAGGAGCGGGGCTCCACACGGTGCGTGTGGGGGTTCGGAGGGCATGGCAACTGCAGCCACAACCGAACTTTTGTAGCAGTTGCAGCCACAACCGAACTTGTATAGCAGTTGCAGCTGTGCACACAGACTGGTCCTTCTGCAGCTGTGCCACAGGCCCTTGCCTACGCACAACCATTTCAAGCTACCTCGCCCAACCCCCGTGCAACCACTGCCCACAACCGCCTGCAGGTGGGTGCCGGATGAGCTGGCGCCCTCCGCCTTCCCTCGCCTGGGCGAGCTGCGCCCCATCCCAGTGGACGCATTCGACCAACGCTTTGACGTGTGGGACATCACGGCCCCGCTCAGCGAGGGCTGCGGCGGGCCGGAGCTGCCAGAGGAGGTCATCCTGTGATGCAATTGCTGCTTGGTTGAATCAAGCTCATCCGAACATTGCCCTCGCACCGGTGTCACACTGCCTCAACGCATGATCCACGGCCCACGCTCACAAGCCACAAACACTTGCTGAACCCCATCCGAATGCATGCCTTTCGTCCCGAATGTGTACCTTCAACGCATCGGCTGCCTGTGTACTGCGCTTCTGCCTCCTGCTCCGCCTTCTCAGCTCGCACCCGCTATACAATTGCTGCCGCAATAACAATGCAGTGTTGTGCTGTTGCAGCATGGTCCGTGCCAGCTGGCACACACTTGAGTGCTCCAACAGCATGCACTTCAGAACTTGCATGCAGGGGTTTGTTGGCCGGAAGCTGGAGGGCACAAACACCCTGCTCGGCTCGCCCCTGTCTCACTGACGTTCTCCTCTCCCATTGGTGCGCTGTGCTGCTCCTGCCCGCATACATCCACTCACTTCAGCCTGGTGCTCTGTCATGGGCAAGCCAGTGTGTTACAGGACGCAGAGAGAACGATACAGGCAACGAATATAGCTAGCGAGAAGGTCGGCAGCAGCGTGCAAGCAAGCGCTGGCATGTATGCAACAGCAGCAACAGCAGCAACTTGAGTATGTGCAGCAGAGACAGCAGGCCGAGTGGGCGCTTCAGTGGGAGGGTAAACGGTAGCAGAGACGGTATGCAAGTTGAGCAAGGCAGCAAAGAATGCAGCGGTACAAGCGGGACAGAGGCAGGGGCAGGGTAGCGATCGAATCGGGAAAACAACACAGCTTGGATGAGCGAGCTGCAGCTGGGGGGCAGGCCCAGTATCAAGGGGCCTCCCCCAAGCAAGCACTGGCCCCTCACTCGCGCAGGCGAGCCAGCTGCGCCAGCGCACGCGGTGGCGATGGCCGGTGGCCAGGCCCAAAGCGGGTGGGGCTGCCGCTGGTGGGGCTGCCGCCGCTGGCTGGGCTGCTGAGCCCCGGGCTGCTGAGCCCCGGGCTGCTGAGCCCGCTGCCGCTGCCGCTGCTACGCTCGCCGCATCCCACCCGCTTGAGCGCGCCCTGCTGCAGCAGGTATGCGCCCTCCTTGTACCGCTGGTCGGGCGCGTCTGCGGTGATGTACCGCCAGCCTATGGGCACGCGGCAGCAGCGGCACTGCACATCCAGCAGCGTGTAGCGCCCCGTGCTCAGCACCTGGACGCAGCGAGATGTGTGTGGGCAGAGGGTGTGGGGTGGTGAGAGGGCCATCGGCGGCACAAGCGTGCGACCCCACAGGCACTTCATGCGAAAATCACGTCAGCTGCTGGAGCAGCTGCCTTCTTCCTCGGGATTGCCTAACGCTCGCCTATGGTCTAAAGGGCCCAGTCAGCAGGGCATGCAGCGAGAGAGGGGCCCCCATCTGTCACGAACACCCCATACGCACCTCCTGCCGCTCCACGCCGCAGGGCTCGATGTTGACGGCGTTGCGGAACAGCAGCGCGGGGGTGCAGGCGCCCATGAAGCCCTCCCACTGCGCCCGGGTGCAGGTGGGTGGATGCATGGTTGGAGCGCAGCTGTCATATCCACTTCGTTGTGACTGAGACAGCAGCATCCCGTTGGAAGTCGCAGCAGCACAGGTTTGGGGCGCACTTCGCACCACGGGTACGCACTACCGCACTTGACCGCACAGCCCTCACCAGCAGGCCCGACTCGCTGGCCGTGTCGGCGCCGCATTTGGTGCAGGTGTACTTTGCGGCCACGTCATCGTCCCCCACATACTGCAGGCAGATGGTGGGCCGCAAGAGGAGCGCAGGCCTGAGTTGGGCGGCCGAAGCGCAGGCGCCACCGGCGCCCCGCACCGCCGACAGGTCGCCCGGGCGTCTGCATGGCAAGGTGCCGCGTTGTGCGTGCTACAAACAGCACTTTCGACGCAATTGTGGCGGCGGGCGGCGTGTAGAGGCGGTGCAGCTTGCAGGGCCGGGCGGCGGCCCTGCCAGGGAAGCACGCGGGCGCCCCCGCACTGGCTGACCTCCAAGAAGAGCCGACCCATGGTTGAGTAGTCGCTTCAGGGGCGGCGCAGGAGCGGTCGGCGGCACCTTTGGGGTTCTGCTCGGGCTCGCCCCTGGCTGCCTGAAACGTCTCAAAGCAATTGAGATCCTGATTACTGCGTGCGAGGCAGGGGAGCCGACGGGCTGCCATGCTCTGAGCAGTGATGGCGGCGCTTGCATGGGCTGCTCCGTGCTCGGTCTTTGCGATCTCCAGCTTTGTCGCTCGCATACCTCCGTTACCATGCGGCTCAGCGCGTCGGAGACCTGCAGGGAGCGCCGGCTGGGCCACGGCGCAAGCTCCAGGCCTGTCCCGCTGGTTTGGGCGCCTCATTGCAGATCTACGAGGTGAGAACATTGTCCCCTGTAGTGAAGAGGGCCGCTGCAAGGTTCTGGGGGTGTGATCAACTCAACTTTTTGCCGCCGCCGCCGCCGCCGCCGCCACCTGCTGCCTGCCTCTTGTCAATTGGCCTGCCGTCGTTACCGCCACACCATCATGCATGTCCACAGCTCGATAAACTTGCCACCTGTTTGCCCAACGCTGCAGGCGCGCCCGCCGGCCCGCACCAGCCGTGGCCGCGCTGCCGCCTCCGCCGCTGCCGGGTGCCGCCGGTGGCCTGGTCAGCAGCCTGGCCTCGCTGCCTGCCTCTGCGCCCCTGGGAGCCGTGGTGCCCACCTTTCCACGCATTGGCGGCCAGGCTGTGCGGGACTGGATTGGCCAGGCGGTTGACAACCTGCCCGGGTTCAATGGAGATGACCTGACTCGCCTGCTCTTCCCCGACCTGGTTGGGCTGGTGGTGAGCGGTTTCGGCTGGGCTGCGCAGGGCTGGTTGTGGCCGTTGTTGGGAACAACATAAGCCAGTGATGCATGCACAGATGTGACGACAGGGCATCGGCTTGTGGTGGCTGCAGGCAGCACATGTGGCAGCACGCTGCAGCATTCGTACCAGAGCCTGGCGCTGCCCACCTGCGACCCTCACAGCACCAACCACTTGATCCCCTGCAGGACGGCGGCTCCTTCCTGGTCGGCCTCATCCTGGCCATCGCCTTCATCTACTGGGAGGGGGGTGTCCTGCTGCGCCAGCTGCGCCAGCGGCGGCAAGCGCGCGAGCGCCAGCGCCAGCTGGAACGCCAGCGGCAGCAGGGGGGCGGCGAGGCGGGTGCGGGCGGCGCAGCAGCAGCAGATGGATTGCAACCGCAGCTAGATGAGCACCATGAGGAGCATCACGGGCGGGAGGAGTGGACGCCCCTGGACCGGGCGCGGCACGAGCGGCGGCGAGGGCTGGGCTGGCTGGCGCTCGCCACGGCCGGCCTCATTTGGCTGACAGGAGTAGTCAACAACCCCACACCCTTCCAGCCCTGAACATGCGCATGGCCTCAGCTCTTGGCCTGGCACCTGCTCCTGTGAACGTGACGTGGCTACACATGCAATGCATAACATGTCATGGAGCCCCAGTGCCTGGGCACACAGAGCTGTGTCATCTCTACTGCTGGCTGCCGCGCTGCTGCCCTGCTGCCGCCTGTGCTGTCCCATCTGCTGCCTAGGCACCAAGCTCCCACAAGCGCAAAGCAGTGCGCATGAGGCCCACAGCTCCGCTGTACGACTGCCGCCCCAGCGCGCGCAGCAGATGGGCCTCCTGTGGCAGCAGGGAGGCACAACAGGCGGCACAGTGAGGCAAGGGTCATCGCGCAGGCAACATGACCGGCCAGCCCCTGGTGCCAAGGCAGCTGTCCATTGTTAGTGCGAGTGCATTGGTACGCCAGGCCGCCGTCGCAGGCAGCCTGAGGCGCTCACCTTGGCAGCCTGCTCCTGCGGTGGGCGTGTGGGCATGAGAGCCAGGAAGGAGGCCACCAGCTGGCCATCCAGGCCTGCTGCTGCCGCTGCTGCCACCCCAGTGGCCTCCCGCAGCAGGGCAGCCAGATCCTGCTGCACGTGTGGCGCCGCTGCTGCCGGCAGCTGCGGCTCGGCGGCAGCGGTGCTGGAGGGCTGCAGCTGCGACTGCTGCGCTGCCGGCTGTGGCGCTGCTGTCTCCTCCGCCGTCTGTGCAAGCTGTGCCCGCTGCTGCTCGCGCAGCACCTCCTGCTCCACCTGCTCCCTCTTGTGCTGGCTGGCAATCTTGTTGTAGCAGGGGTGGCACACCCACTCCTGCTTGGTCACCGGGTGGCGGCACCAGTTGGCCGACCGATAGTGACCCGGGCTGGGTGAGCCGCATGCCAGGCATCGCCGCTGGTCAGCTGGCTGCTGCTGCTGCTGCTGCTGCTGTGGCTGCTTCGGCTGCTTTTGCTGCGGCGCCTGCTCCACTGCCACTGTCACCACTGCTGCTGCATCAATTAGCTGTGACTGCTGCTCTGCCTCGGCTGCCTCCTCTGCTGCCTCCTCCTCCACGCCCTGCCTTGCCAGCTGCTGCTGTCGCTGCTCGGCACGCCGCAGCAGCACAGCCTCACTAGGCAGGTCCCCTCTGTGCGCATAGGCATACTGCTTGCACGCAGCGCACAGCCACTGCCCTGTGGCTTTGTGCCGTCCCCAGTTGCCGCTGCTGTAGGTGGAGCCGCAGTGAAAGCAGCAACGGGCATCAGGGCTGGCCTGTCGGCGGCAGGGGCGCGGTGGGGGCTGCTGCTGCGGCTGCTGCTGCTGCTGATGGTGGTGGTGGTGGTGGTGGTG
>VIYQ01001465.1:0-19759 GCA_009928355.1 Chlorella sp. CH2018
CCCCAGCGGCACTGTGCACATTCGCGTGAGCTGTCGAACGAACCCCTGCCCCTCTAATGCATCACGCCTCAGCTGCCGCAGTTGCCCGCCCATACTACCCACCCCATCCTTTGTGTGCCGCCCGATTGACCGCTGTGCTTTGATCCATTCTTGACCGTGGGTTGCGTTTCTTCCTTTCATTTGTAAGAGATGCCAGTGATGGTTTGGCAGGGAGGCTGGAAGGAAATGGCAGTGCAAATGGGAAATTCACAGGCATGCAGGAGATAGCTGGCAGCCGCAGCCGCAGCCCAGCCCTCAAATCTCGTCGTCCAGAATCTGCTGCCGCAGCCGCGCCATCAGGCCTGCAGGCCAGACAAAAACGCGCGATGCATGAAACACCAGCAGGTGGGCCCATCGTCACGCCGCAAACGCAACGGCCTACTGCCTCACAGTCACACTGCACAAGCAAAGCCTGGGAGGCAGGCGGGCTGCATCTGCCTGGGCAGCAGACGTGCGATGCATGTGCGCACTCACTGTTCATGTGGTGCACGTTGTGGATAGCGAGGAGGCTGGCCAGCAGCGGCTCCCGTGCCTTGGCCAGGTGGTGCAGGTACGCCAGGCTGCAGCAGTTGGGTGCCACAACTCTCTGTCAGGCGCGCGCACAGTGGCTCCTCTGCCGCCGCATGCAATGAGCCAGCGGCGCTGTCCACACCAGGGAACGCGTATTACAGGCCCTAGCCCCGAAATCCACTAAATACGGCCTATTAGGTCAGACAGATCAGCGGCTCTTTCCACTCCAACCCCTCCCAGCGCGCCTGTGTGTGCGGCAGGTGTGGCAGGTGCAGCCCTCCACCGGCGGTCGGAATGCGGTCTTGTACTGCCCGCTGACCTGCAAGCAGAAACGCGGCAGCTGATGAGGAGAGGCAGGCATGGGACGCTGGGTGGCAGGCCCGGCCGCACCATAACCAGGGTTCACACCAGCTGCTGTCGGGCAGGTTGCACTGTGCAGCGACTAGGGCATTTGTACTGCAAGGTGGCGCGGCCGTCTCACCACGCGCAGCGGGCCGTCCTTGGTGAGCAGTCAGTTGGATGCAACGCTGGATTGTGGCAGTAATGCAAGCAGGCAGGCACTCTGGTGCTCACCACGCGCAGCGGGCCGTCGTTGGTGAGCATGGTGCCGTGGCGGCCCACTCGCGTGGGGTAGCAGCTGTCAAACGTGTCGCAGCCGTAAGTCACCAGCTGCGCAGTGCAGGGGAGGCAAGCAGCTGTATTGCTGTGGCAGTGGCAGCCAGCAGAGCAAGCAGCGGGCGTGCATCGCCCCTGCCATTCCAGCAGTGTAGGCGACTTGCTCTGCAGCGAGCCTGCGGGATGGATGCCGGGTCCACAGTGCCTACAGCAGCCGCTGTCGGAACAACCTGGCACCACCCCTGCCAGTGGGGGCGCCAGCCCTGCCCGGCCGACGGGCAGTCGGGCAGCTCCGCCAGCCAGCGTGCCACGTCTGGCTAACGAACCTGGGGGATGGATGCCGGGTCTGCGATGCCCAGGATGTGGACGGGCTTGCCCGCCGAGCGCTCGTGCAGGCGCGGCATGATCTGCTCCAGCAGCCAGAATAGGTCGGCCCTGAACAGCAGAGGAAATGGTTCAGCGGCTGAAGTGTCGGCAAGGTGCAGTCAGGTGCAGTCAGCTGTGGCAGGAGCTGCTGCAGCGGCCAGCACAGGTCTGCCCTGCGACCGAGGGCCTGCGCCCCTCACCTGTTCTTGCCAAGGCTGCCGCCCACGGCAAAGCCGTCGAAGGGCAGGGAGGTGAGGTAGTCTATCGATCGCTGCCGCAGCTCCAGCGACAGGCCGCCGTGCACAACGCCATACATCGCCTGCTGCCGGATGTCCGCCAGGTGCGTTTTCAGGCTGCGAGGGATTGGGGAGCAATCAGATTTGGGGTGGCCGGGAGCAGCTGGCGGAATAGAATAGGCCGCGGCAGACACCGCCAGCCAAACACAGGCGGCGTACACCCACAGTGGCAGGCCCGCCAACTGAATGTTGCGCAGAGCTGGGCAGCCACTTTCAAACCACCCCGCTCCGTCGCCTCACCTGCGTGCCATCCAGCGGTGGGAGCGCTGCAGGCTAGCTTCCAGCACCGACTGCTCGGTGTGGTAGGGCGGCAGCTCGTCCAGTGGGATGATGATGTCAGCACCCAGCTGCAAATGCACATGATTGGGGATCTTTTAGAGTGCTGGGCAGCCTTTGGATTGTTGTGGGAGCTTTGGGTTGCAGAAGCGGGGCATGTTGCGGCTGGGGCTGGAGGGCGTGGAGCGGCGTGCACCAGACAGAGCAAACACCCATGCGCATAGCACAGCATCATCATCAGCACGCCCACGCCCAGCCGCCGCTGCACCTGCTTCTGTGCCAGCACCGAGCTCTCGGGCGTCAGCAGCATCTTGGTGCCATCCCTGCCAGCAGATGAAAATCGCATGCAGTTTTCCCGGGTGTTTACCCTAGCAGACGCAACGTGACCAGTCAATAAGGCTTGCGCTGCCTCAGCTACGGCGGCATGCATGCCCAAGAGGCAGTGAGTGGCTGCCCCCACAACCAGCCCTCAATGTCCTGGTGGCATGGCTAGCTGCTCACCGGTAGCTGCGAAAGGTGACGCCCTCTTCCGCAATCTTGGCCACCAGGTTGTGCTCCAGCTTGTGCTTGCTCTTGCCCGTGCCCCGCTTCAGGCTGTTCACCTCCTCGTGCACCGTGCCGTAGGCCAGCGAAAACACCTGCAGGGGGTGTGACAATGCATGCGGCGAGGGCAGTTGACAAGGCCGGCACACACGGGCCACAAGATGGGTCCCGGCGGACTAAACCAAACCAGGGAAGCCCCCATCACCAGGACCAACTCCACCGCCGCGAACAGTAACACCCAGCCCCTCTGCCAAGGCAGCCACGTGACGTGCCTGGAAGCCGCCGCTGTCGGTGATCAGCGGCCGCTGGCGGTTCATGAAGGCGTGCAGCCCTCCTGCTGCTGCCACCACATCCGCTCCCGGGTGCAGCAGCAGGTGGTACGTGTTCTGCATGGGAAGCGGTGAAGGCAGGTCGGCGGCATGATTTGTAGCGCGTCCCTGGAAGCATGCGGCTCAGCGCTCTCACAAACTGACACGTCACCAGCGCATGCAGCCGCGCACTGCCGCTTGCCGCTGTGGCGGCTCCCGAAACCAGCAACCGCACTCACGCAGAACATGAGCTGCTGGCCCTCAGCATCTGCCCAGGGGCCGTCCACTGCTTTCAGCGCCGCATTGGTGCCGACGGCGACAAAGCCCGGGGTATCGATGATGCCGTGTGGGGTGTGGATGCGGCCCACTCGCGCTCCCGACTTCTTCGATCTGTGCCAAGTGCAATGATTCAATTTTGGTGATTGGGAGGCTGCCAACGCCACTGCGCACTGCTACACACTGCACACAGCTCATGTGCGAGTGCTAGCAGCTGCAAACGAAACCTCCAAAGTGCGCACCAACCAGCAGCCTCACGTGTGCAGCAGCTCGAAGCGAAAGAAGTCGCGGGGCTGCCACTCAGGAAACTCAGAGGCAGGTGGCGGCGGCGTCATGGGGTCGATCTTGCGCCGCTTGCGCGCCGGCGCCTGCTGCGCTTGCTGCGGCTGCTGCTCTCGATGCTGCATCAGGTGAGTAGAGATGGAGCCGTTGGCAGATGCTCGGGCGCAGAATGAGCGGAGCATGGGCGTGCAGGCGGCGGCGGCGGCGGCAGGCAGCGGCGGCAGCTGGTCCCACCTGCGCATCGCGCGCCGGGGCACCATCGGCCGTCCCAGACGATACTGACGTGCTACAGCCACGGATGGCTGGCCGGAGAGCCGCCCTGGCGAGCCTGCGGGATGGAGGGGCGTCCAGGGCCCATGAAGCTCCTTGCAAGCATATGCAAACTGCACATACGAATATCAGGTCTGGATATCCAGCTTGCCTGCCCTGCAGCTGCAGGCGCGCCGCCGAGCGCAAGGCCGCCTGCGAAATCCGCATGCCGCAGCGCCGCCAGTCCTTTGCAACACGACTCAAAAATCACAATGCACGACACAGCGTGCGTGCAGCGCCAGCCGGCCACTCAGCTGAGTTGGCAGCGCTGGCGACGCTTTGCGACGCCCATCGACCGTCCGCAACTCGTCGCACCAACAGCGATGCACACACGCTCATTGCAGGGTCGGCTGATAGACGAACGGGGCCAATGAAAATAAAATGTGGCGGCTGTGTACACATCGTGGTGCAAACAATGCAACAAGCAAGGAGCACATGCCAGCGGCCCCAATGCAGGCCGCCGTGTCCACTGCTCATGCAACAAGCAGGCACACTGCTGCGGTATCAGTCCAGGTGCGGGCGCATGGGCGGAGGCGCCAGCGGCCGCCTCGAATAGTATGCATCCAGCATGCAGATGAAGGAGAGGCCAACCACCACTGGCACCGCCAGCAGGCCTGCAGCACAAACGGCGGTTGACGGCGTGGCGGCAAGTGAGCCTGGTTCGGGCGTCGCCGCAAGCAGACATATGCTGCAGTGAAAGATGCCCAGCGCTGACGCATAGAACACAGCTACAGAGGAGCTGCTGGGCAGCAGCCGCCATATGTGAGAACATGAGCTGGGCAACAAATCTCACGAAAAATGTTACGCAGCGCGCTCACCGGCAAACAACGTGAGGTCGGAGTAGTTGAGGTCGTTGTGCAGGTGAAGGTATGTGCTCTTGAACCTGGCGGGCAGTCTGCAGCAGCAGCAGGCGGAGCAGCAGGGGGCAGGAGGTGTAAGATACGCGGGGCACGTTGCTGCCTATACATCTGCGAAACAGGCAGGTGCAAAGCCAACACATACACAACGGGCTCCCGCATTGCCGCAGCAGTTGGCCGGCTTGGCGCAGCACATCCACGAGTGCAAAACAGCTTACCGATCACCGCCCAATAAACGGCCAATAACCGCCCAATAGCTCACCGAGTGATGCTGCCGACCGCTTTGCCACAGCGGCTGACAGGGGAGGTGCAGCCGGTGCGCGGCGGCTGCGTGCGCCACCCCTCCCGAGCAAACTTGAGCAGCTGCGGCAGGTGGGATGGCATCCAGACGCATGAATGGCTCGCTAATTTGAGGCAAGGCACACCCACACGCAAATGCAATCTTTGCCACTGCGTCCCAGCCAGCGCAGGCGCACCTGGTTGGTTTGGAGGCGGGGGCCCTCGCAGGCATGGCCCTCACAATACTGCCGCGTCTCGGTGCCTGCGCGGCAGACGAGATGTGGGGTGCGTAACACAGTGCCAGAACAGTGCAGCGCGAGCATTTCAAAAACCAGCATCCAGGCGCTTCGCGCTTCGCTCTGCAGCTGCCAAAGTGAGCAGCAACACGTGGGGTTGGTGTGCCGCATCGCTGCAGCTGTGGGACCACCGCCAAGCAGCCAGCGGGCAGCCCAGCGCACCATTGATGTGGTACACCGCAT
This sequence comes from Chlorella sp. CH2018, assembly GCA_009928355.1. Lineage (NCBI taxonomy): Eukaryota > Viridiplantae > Chlorophyta > Trebouxiophyceae > Chlorellales > Chlorellaceae > Chlorella > Chlorella sp. CH2018. Next base: position 5,436 of record VIYQ01001465.1, read on the forward strand.
GCAGGTTGCGCAGCTGGAAGCGGCTGAGTAGGCCCCGCTCCACTGCCCCGTCAATCTGCACACAGCAGGTGCAGCAGGGTGCAGGGAGATTGTGGCGGCCATGATGCGGATCTGAGCTGAGTTGCCTGATACAAGGGGGCGGGAGCATGCAGACCACCGCATCACAGGGCAGGATGCTACCACCAAGTTGGCTGGCTGCCCGCAGTGCTGCCAGCATAGCCCGCTGCCAGCATAGCCCGCTGCCCCAGCCCCCTTGCATTTGCTGCGGTGCGGCACCGCACCTTGCCCACGCTGACATCTGGGTGCAGCTGCTCCGCGATCTTATCAAATGCGTGCTCCAGCTCCCGTGTCAGCTGGCACTGCAGGCGTGTGTGGATGAACAGCGGCGGTGGGCAGCGACAGGCGGTGGGCCTCCAGCAACGGAGCGGCGTGCGGCTCAGGGGCTGGGCGGAGCACACTGCACAGCTGCCAGGCGGCGGCCGACACGGTGCAGTCCCCACTACCCGCAACGGCTCTGCGGCCTCACATAGTGTGCGTTCAGTGTGACCAGCCACGGCTTGCCATTCGCCAAGTGCTCGTCGAAGTTCAGGTCTGGAAGGGTGTGCGAAGAGGCGGGCGCAGGGGATTGAGCAGAGCAGGGCGGCGACGGCACGGGCTCTGAGCGCAGCTTGGATCAGCCGACAAGCTGGTTGCCAGCATCCCAAGCTGTTTTTTGCCGTCTCCACTGCACGGTTCCAAAACATGCATTCCCACAGCTGCTTGCTGTCACGCGGGGCGTGGCCGCCAGCGGGGTGGCGGCGACCGCGACCGTCCAGCGGGCCCACCTGTGAGGCTGACGACCCCGCCGTCCAGCGGCCGGAGTCGCTGCGCATGACTGCGTGTGGCCAGACTGCAGGTGGCCCACACCGCCAGGGCGCTGGCCAGGTGCAGGAGCAGCCGGCTCCGCAACATGGGTAGAGGGCCGCTCTGGCGCGTCTACAGGGTTGTAACAAGGCCGTGATCAACGATGGAGGGCACTGCACGGCCCGCCCCGCCCCGCGCTGCTGCATCTCGCAGCAGGGCTCTGGGCATGGGAGGCTCCCACTGCGCAGCGCAGCGCATTGCGCCCAGAATCCCTCGCCCCGTGCAGACGGCGGCGTGGCACGCACAGCGGTGTACCCGCGTTGAACCGAGCGTTGAAACGGGACGCGTGCGTCCGCGCCCCAGGGGCTCCGCCGGCTGCAGCACAGGGGGCGTGGAGCCTGAACAGCGCGCGGGGCAGCCAGCAAGGCCTCCAGGTGGGCGCAGCTGCTCTCGTGGCCGGCAGCCGCCGTCCGGCCTCCCCCACCGGCTGCGCTGGCGTGAATCTGCGGTGCCGCATGTGGCCTCCCCCCAACCAGCCGCCTGCTGCCCGCCTGCTTCAGGCAGGGCGCTCGAGCCGCTCCAGCAGCTGTACCAGCCATGGTGCTGGGTCTGGGAGGGGCGGCGCTGCCGCCGCGTCCCGCGAAGCGCCACATCCCCGCCGGAGGCGGCGCGAGCGGCTCCACCGCAGCAGGCGGCGCTGCCCAGGAGAGCTCGCTGGTGCGTGTGCACTCCAACAGCCACCTGGCAGCCGCGCTGGCGGCGGTGGGCACCCACACCGTGGACACGCCGTCAGCCGGGCAGCAGCCTGCGCTGCCGGCAGCTTCCGGGCAGAGCAATGTGCGGGGCGGCGCAGCGTGGCTGCTGCAGGAAGTACAGCAGCAGATGCAGCAGCCCGAGCACCAGCACACGCTGCAGCTCGAGCAGTCGCCATCCGAGTGCGACCAGCCACTGCAGCAGCAGCAGGCCCAGCAGCACCCAGCTGAGCTCCAGCAGGCCCAAGAGCATCAGGAAGCAGGGCCACAGCAGCGGCAGCAGCAGCAGCAGCAGCAGGATAGCGCGGCGGTGCCAGCAAAACACCTGCAGCAGCCAGATGTCCAGCCGGCGGAGCAGCAGCAGCCGACCGAGGAGCCGCCGCCGCAGCAGGGGAAGGGGGAGGCCGGGATGGGGGCAGGCGAGCACACGACCCCTGCGCCCGCACAGCAGCAGCAGGCACAGCAGGGGCAGGAGCAGGAGCAGCAGGAGCAGGAGCAGCAGGGTGCCACGGCCGCAGCAGAGCAGGCAGCGGGGGAGGCACCTGGTGCAGGGCGCAAGCGCCGGGTGGAGCAGCCGCCGCCAGCCGGCCCCCAGGGCGCTCGCTCCCGCCGTGCCCGCCTGGGCTTGGCTGAGGCCGCAGCTGCCGCCTCCGGCAGCGCTGCCGGCGACGCCGCTGCTGCAGCTGGGCGGCGCGGCAGCCGGCGCCTGTCTGCCGCTGCTGACGCCGCCGCCGCCGCCCCCGCAGCCAAGCGCCACAAGCCAGCTGGGAGTGTGGCCAGCAAGGGGGCGAGCGGCGCGTCGGGAGGCTCCAAGCCAGCCGGCAGCAAGGCGGTGGGCGGCGGCCGCTCCAAGTTTTCAGACGTGCTGCACCGCGTGGTGGCGGTGCCTGGCAAGATCTTCTTGTGAGTGGCGCAGGGCGATGGGGAGGCGGTGTGTTGTGATGGCACGCCAGCCGCAGCAGGCAGGCTTGCTGCGGCAGCAAGGCCAGCGGGGAATCATGCAGTACCAGCTGTGCAGCCGCTCAGCTGTGCAGCGGCGTGTGTCCTCACCTCGCAGCCTGTGGCTAGCCGCAGCTCTACAGCAAGCTCCCACTCACCCGCCCACACATCTGCGCACCAACCCCCTGCAGTGTGGACACCCCGGGCAAGTACTACTTTGGATCAGTCACCAAGAGCGAGCCCAAGCGCAAGGTGCCAGCAGTGGAGGTGAGGCAGCGGGCCAGTGCGCCTGGGAGATGGAGCAGCTGCTGGGCGGGAAAATGTGGTGTACAGACCCTCCAGCCTGACATGCAATGCAGCCGCAGTGGTCGGCACACGCACGGTGCATGGAGAATGGCAGTGCAGAGAAACCCACTGCTGCTCAGCGGCGCTTGACTTGTGAATTCGTGGCCACCCGGTTCCCGTGCCAGGTGCTGTTCTTTGATGATGACAGCAAGTATTGGTATGTCCAGCCACAGTGTGGCGCGTGTTGGTTGTGGTGTTTTTTTATTGCCCGGATTCCAGATTGCCCAAAGCACGGCGGCACACCCTCGGGGCAGCACAGCCTCCGAGTATGCACCCTTTGCAGCCAGTGTGTTGACCTCGCATTGTGAATTGCTCGACCACCCTGGTGCTGCCCCTGCAGCAGCTGCTTGCCATCACCCTGCACCCCGCCCCTCCTCCCTGTGCAGGTTCCCAGTGTCAGACGTGCGGCGGTGGATGGCAGATATGGTGGCAGCCGGCCCGCAGCAGGCGCACGCGTGGGCGAAGCACAACCCTGGCGTGCCGCCGCCTCAGCCAGAGCAGCAGGCAGAGGAGGTGGAGGAGGAGGCAGCCAAAGCGCTGCAGTCGCTGTCCGTGTCAGTTGGAGGCTCTCAGCTGACCGACAGCCAGGCCAAGGCACGCGGGGAGCCAGCGGTATCGAGCGGCGGCAAGGGCAGCCGCAGGGCCCAGGGCGGCGGCAGGGGCGGCGGCGGCAGGGAGCGGCCCGCCTCGCGTGGCGGGCGGCAGGGGGCGGCGGCGGGTCGTAAGCTGCGGCGCACCGATAGCCAGGAGCGGCGCGAGGGTGCGCTGATGGCTGCTGTGCAGGCTGAGTCGCGTTAGATCTTCCCAAGACGTTTCGCTCGCACTTGCTGTCATTCACAAGCCTGCGTCTGCTTACTGCGCTCATCATCACTCTGCTGGCAAGCAGCAGCGATACTTTCACCTTGCATGCCCGCCTCATCCAATCAACGCATGTGCGTGGGCCTCCGGGCCAACAACACCTTGAACTGTTGCTGTGCCCAACTCAGCTTTGACTGTACATCAATCGACAGTTTTGTATGGTACATTTGTGGCATGGCAGTGCACCAAGGAGACAAAGCGCGCTGCTAAGGGCATGTCCGCTCTGCGGTCCCTTTACACAGCTCTACATGTTATGCTACACGCAAAATGTGGTGGCACGCCAACCTGCCGTTGCCCATGCCGCTTGCCAAGCTGTGCAACTTACAGCCGTGAGTGCTCCCGCGCCGGCCCACTCTGGCTGCCACCGCCGCCGCTGCTGCCGCTATAATGGGACGGCGCGGGCGGCAGCTGCAGCTCCCGCTCCGGCGGCAGCGGCTGGAAGAACTGGGCCACATGTTCGGGCCGCACCTGTGGAGGTAAAGCAGATGGAGTGTGCGAAGCTGAGCAAAGTAGCACAGGGTGTGAGGCTGAGCACAGCATGATGTGGAGGGGGCAGGCGGCATACGGTGGGCAGACTGCTTCCGCCCATGCTTTGGTGCTGATGCAGCAGGCTGCGTGCCTGTCGGCATAGCAGCCGGCATGCCCGCATTGTGCAATGCCCGATGCGCCAGCCCAACCTCACATCTTTCAAGCTGGCGGGCACCCAGGCTGGGTTGCCGCTGCGAGTGATCAACGCCGCCATCACTCCGGTGTAGAAGTCGGAGCCCGCATTCGTCACGCAGCGCGTCACCTGCACAGTTGACGTGGGCAGGGGCGGGGCGGAGGCGACCTGAGAGAAAGCTACAGCGCGACACACTCCAGGCAGAGGGCCGGCTGTCAGGAGTGCAGCCTGTGCATGGCACAGGGCCGTTGCAGCAGCTGCAGCAGGCTGTGAGGCTGCAGGTGCCACACGTCCCCCGCCAGTTGCTGACATGGTTTTTTCATGTACCCTATAACAATTGCCCAACCCACCATGCGGTTCTCCATCTTGAGGCACTCGGCCAGGTCCTGCTGTGCGCCGCGCCGCAGCTGCTCAAAGGTCAGCTTCTGAGACATGGGGGATCCCCTGCGAAGGGGCGACCGGTGCGCAGGCAGTTGTATGCTGGCGCAGTTCAGCTCAGCAGCAGCGGCTGCTCAAACACACATCTTTTAATGTCCTGTGACCACCTAGCGCTGATTGCGGCGGTCCGCCTGCCGACGGCTGGCCGTCCTCTGAATGCTGTGCTATGCTGTGCGATGCTCGACACCCACTGGGACCCCACGCAGTGCACTGCGCAGGCGGCAGGAGACGCAGACGCAGGCGCAGGCGGCAGCAGGGCAGGCGCAGGCGGCAGCCAGCAACACAGCAGGCCCTCTCACTTGGACATCAGCGCAATTGTGTCGATGCCCCACTGCCCGCCGCTGCGCTCCAGCTCAGCGTAGATGTCCTCAACCGACTGCTTGCCGCCAAAGCAGAAGTCGATATCCGCCCTGCAACGGCAGCACCGGGTCAGAGCGGTCGGCCCTCAGACACAAACGCCGCTGGTCAAGCATCACCACACGCTGTGCTGGTTGCGCTGGCGCGTGCGCATCGAGCCAGTGTGTGCAGCATGATTGGATTTCTAGGGCAGCAGTGCAGGCACCCACCTGATGGCGTGCAGCTGGCCGTCTGGAAGCGGCTCCCGCTGCTCGTACGAGCTGAGCAGCTCACCCAGCACGGCTGCGGCACCAGGAACACTCAGTGGGTAGCGAAGTGAGCACGGCAAGGCATTGACCTCGACAGTCCACCCAGTCAGACTTGCACCGCGCTCGCGTGGCAGCAGCCTGCTGAACACATGCAACGCATGCCACCCGGTGGCCCACTCTGCCGGTCCTCCCACCTGGGTCCTTAGCTGCTGTGCCCAGGCTGACGATGGATTGGTGCACCTGCAGGGGCAGGTGAACCGCGTGTGGGGCTACTGAGAAGGAGGGGACATGAAACACGGAAGGTCATGGCTGATGGTGCTTACAGAGGTTCCCTGATGAGCTGAATGCGCCGCAGCTGAGTGCAGCAAGCTTGCACTGAGGCAGATCATGCAGCCATGCATCCCACCTGGGGCAGCAGCTGGGAGGGGATGTAGTGCGTGGCGATGCCAGCGTGCCGCACATCCACGCCCTGCATTGCAGTGAGACCAAAAGGGAGGCGTTTCTCTGAGCGACGAGCGGCGCGGCAGGGGTGATAGTGAGATGAGAGCCGGCCACCTACACACCCCTACCCTCGCTCACATTTCAAGGCGCCGGCCACTCCCACATGCCCAGCCTAGCCCCCGCTAGCAACGATGTGCAATGCAGGCCCAGCCACCACAGCTGATCATCTCAGCTCACGTTGAGGCGGGCGCCGGTCAGCGCCAGGTACATGCCCAGCCCGCCCCTCAGGCGGGGCAGGAAGTAGGAGCCGCCCACATCTGGGTACAGGCCGATAGCGCACTCGGGCATGGAGAACACGGTGCTGCGCAGCAGGGGAAGTAAAGGTCAATGCCAGGTGGGGCTGCTGCAAGGAGACCGGCCGGGGCAGAGGTACACCCCAGCGGGAAATCGTGCATGGAGAACACGGTGCTGCATGGGCAGGGTTGTGCATGCAACCAACCTGCACTGCAGGAAGTACAGCCCTCCCACAGCGGGCAGAAAGGAAATACAGCTGACGACCTTCAAAGGCAACGGCAGCACACAAACAACCAGTCTTGCCCACCGCTCGGTGGCCACCCGGAAGGTGCCGTGCACGCTCACGCCCACACCGCCACCCATGGTGATGCCATCGATCAGCGCCACGTGCGGCTTGCGCAGGCAGGAGATCAAGTAGTTGAGGCGATACTCCTGGTAGAAGAACCTGTGGATGGCAGGAGGGAAAAGGGAAAAGCACATGCTGGGTGCATCAGCCAGGACATGCTCCAGGCTATGCGGCAACTGCACATGGGCATGTGCCGGCCAGCCGGCCATCGTCAGAGGCCAACCTTTGCGAGCCGTCGCTGGCTGGCTGGCTGGCTCCCGCCCACTCACCTCAGCGCCTCCTCAATGCGCCCCGCCTGCCCCAGCTGCACAACCGTCTTCACATCGCCGCCGGCACAAAAGGCGCGGTCTCCAGCGCCCTGCAGCAGGCAGCGAGGGAAAGACGGTGTGGGCGGCTTGCTGAACCGCGCGCAGCACAGCACTCTGGCCAGCACCGAGCAGGCTGGGCAGGACAGCCGTCAGCTGCCGTGCCTCCTGATCAGCCGCACCCTGAGCACGATGCATGCCACCGCTGGGTCTGCCTCCCAGCGTGAGTACACATCGAACAGCGCCTCCACCATGCCGGTGGTGAGGGCGTTCAGGGCACGGGGGCGGTTGAGGGTGGCTACACCCGCCGATCCCTGCACCTCGCTCAGAATCTACAGGCACCCAGGCAGCAGCACAGGGTTGGGAGAGCGGTGGGCTCGTTGTGGCAGCGGCGGCGGCAGCAGGCTGGCTGGCCCCGGCATGTAGGCGGTGTGCTGCTTGGCTCTGGCACAATCCGCGCCGCAGCGCATCTCATGTGCCGCATCGCAAGGACTGCGGCTTACCTCTGGCTCTGCAGCCTGCGTGCTCATGGCGGCGGCTGATCGGGAGGGCTGCTGCGGGCCCGCTGCTGCCACCGTCGGCGGCGGCGCTGTTGGCACTGCCGCTGCTGCACTTGGCGTGGGTGTTGATGGCACCCGGGTGCGTCCTGTGAGGTGTGACAGCGCGCCACGCAGCCCCCGACAGCAGAGGGCGCGCATAGGCGAGCTGGGTGGCCGGCTGAGCAGCGCAGACGACTTGCTGGCTGCTGCGATCGCGTTGCACCACCGCCGATGTAACGTGGCGCCTCCCAGGTCGCGTTTCGGCGCCCTGCCCAGCGCACCTGCACAGTCAGCCCCCCGTGGCAGGGCTCGCCAGCTGTGTTCCACCCCGGTTTGTGGTTCTGCGTAGGCGCAAAAGGTTCGAAGCTGCACAGGGGCAAGTCTGGCGCAGGTTATCCAAAACCCCACTTCAGAACTCGCCCAAGCCGCTTCTCTCGCCCTGCTGAGCACCTTGCGCGGGTGGATGCATCCCTCCGGCAGCACATAAACAGCTCCGGCCGCTGGCCTGCCACCTGCTTCGGCTGCTGCCGCCGCTTGCTGCCGCCGCCGCTGCCGCCGCCGCTGCCGTCCATGCCCCCGTGCGCCTTGGCAGAGCCCTGGCCGCAAAGCCATGCACAATGCGGTCGGTCGAGTTCGGTGCAGCTGTTTGTCTCGCATGCACTCGCTGGCAGTCGTGCACCAGCTGAGGGCACCATGCAGAAGGGGCGCAAGGGGCGGCACCCGCAGTGAGCGGCGCGCGGGCTGAGCGGCCTCCCCTTGCGAGGGCGTTGGCTGCCGTCAGACTGTGCTTTCGCTCCATGGCGCCCTGTTCCGTAAAGTGCCGGCTCACGGCATGCAATCCTATGCGCAGGGGTCGGGCCTGCCGCAGCAGGCATGGCGGCGCGCGCACGCGGTGGCATGCCAGGGCACGGTGCAAGCGGACGGCGCATTCTAGTGTGGGGCAGCCATTCGCTTGCCCAATTCACCCGCGCGGGCGCTACTACCATGCGCGTCGCTCGCCTGCAGGCACACAAGTCTGGTGGGGAACAGCAGCATGTGCCGCTTTGGGGGCCATGTCACATGCATGCGGCGAGTGGGTGACGAGGGCGACGCCCAGGCGAACGGACTGCTCGGGCCCTGGTCCTTGTGGCCAGCACCCATGCAGCCGTGTGTAAGTTATGTTCCACACGATGGCAAGACGGATCCGCATGCCTGCTCTCCAGGGAGGCCCAAGCTGCCAGCTCCGGGGTTGGCGGCAGTGGCCCCTCCAACATGCGGCTGCTGTCGGCCGGGACTTGGGCGTGGGACACACGCATGACGCATTTACACAGCACGTTTTGGGGGCGAAATCGCGATCAATTGAGTAGCGGCGATTCGCTCTAAGGCCCTGGGCTGCAGAGAGGCCCGAGACGAGCTTCTTCGGTCGAACACATGTCGCTTCGCGCCAGCCAGTTCTTGCTGTGGCTTCTAATAGCAGGTGCGCAGCAGTGGGCACCGGGACGCCTCGATCCCCGGGCAAGGTGGCCCGCCCGCGGACAATGCCGCCGCCGCTGCCGCTGCGACATCGCGGTCCAATGGGGGGCGGCCACTGACAAGTGGTTACATTGTTATTCTGCTGGCTCCAGCCAGTTTACATGGGTCTCTCCCCCCCCCCTGCTCTGCGGATGATGTTAGCACGCTACTTGTCTGGGGCGACTGTTTCCTTTGCTGGCAGAACCATATAGGGTTTTCCGCAAAACATTCGGCAGTGCTGCCGTGGTGCTTGTGGTGCTGTGTAGGGAGCCGGGCCAATCTTGTTCCTGGGGCTGTAGCCACAGTCGCTGCAGTCTCCCGCTGAATAAAACCATCTTTTATGGGGCTCGCTTGCGTTGAGCTGTGCCTGTGGTACCTGGTACAGTTTTGTACCCACGCAGCGGTACGGTATCCCAGATCAGATGGCTGCCCCGCTGTTGCAGCAACAGCTTGGGCAGTTCTGCTGGTGACCCAGGTTCCTGAACAGATGCAAGGAGGCCGAACCGCCCAATCCTCCTGCCCTGACCATCCTGCAGGTGAATTCGCTTGCTGGAGCAGTGGGGGCGCTGTCAACCCTGGCGCAGCAGCTGCCAAGGCCGCTCAGCCCAGGGCGGCCAGCCTGCTGCAGCGCCTTCTTTTCTTCCGCTTCAAAGGTGGGAGCACGCGCTGCACCTGCCAGTTGCGGGTGCCAGTCAGGTTCGATGGTAGGTGACTGACTAGTCCCTAACAAGACTGCCGACATGCCTGCCTCTGGCCACCAGGCAATAGCAGGGGAGCAGCTGCGGTAGACTCACCCCTCCCGTCTTTGGCCGGAGGTAAACCGGCAGAGTGCTATGGAGACTGCCTGCCTACCTGTGCTGCATGCAGCGGTTGCAAACAGCTCGGGTTGCCACTACAGCTGGCAGCGCCACTTCCTATCCCTGCCCCTCCTGCCACAGGGCAACGGCGGCTGCTTGCTACCCCGTGGGTTCCCACGGGGATTGGGCGGGTTGTGTCTGAAGTGTGGCACTGACGTGGCATTGATGTGGCATTGATGAGGCAAGGAGCTGTGACCAACATGCTGCATGCTGCGCTGCAGGCCCGGGATACCCTCGATTGATAACATTGGAACCTTGGGGCCCGCTGCCTCACTGTTTGTTGATGTCAAGCCCCCAGCCAGCAATGGTGGGGCAGGTGAGTCGTCACATGGGAAGCTGCAGGGGGCTATACATTTTGGAGGCGCGCCCTGTCAGCGGGCTGTGCTGTGCCTGCGGCGTGCCTTGCAATGAAACATCCTCGCAGCATCAACCCCCGTGCTAGCAGCCATCGCCAACTACCAGCTGGTCGGCACTCCTGATGGCGGCGTCACCAGAGCTAAACCTCTGCTAAATGCTACTAGCCTTGGGGTAGCAGTGGAGGGAAGCGGCAATGTGAGAGGAGCGCACGGCTGCTGCTGTTGTGTAGCATTGAGGTGCTGCTTGTTGCGCCCTGCACATTTGCTGGCCCATGTGCATATGTACACAGCGGGCCGCCTGCTGTTCCTGCTGCAGCGAAGGTTCACGTTTGTTACCTACCCAAAAGGCATCGTGTACCGCTTCACAATCAAGGCCGCCAACCAGGCTGGATACGGCCGCACCAGCTCGCCATCAACCGCCTTCACAACACCCAAGGCTGGCGTGTAAGTTGCTGTTGCATCATGCCGGCAGTGCAGGCAAACTGGCGACACAGCAGCTGCAGATGCTGCTTACGGCCTTCCACTCTGCTCTAACACCCGATGTCACTCTGGCCGGTTTTGTTCTTCTCAGGCCTGGTGTGGCGGCGATAGTCCGAATTTCTGTAGAGGATGGGAGACTGTCGATGGTTTTGACTCCACCCAAGTCTGCAGGCACCACAGGCACGCCAATACATGCGGTGCCTGCATATTCCGTGCAGAGGTCCATTTCTCCCTTGCTAGCGTGTTCACGTACGCTCACCCTGCTCGCTGGTACGATACTATGTGCAGCCATCACCGCCTACCGCGCCATCGCGTTCCCTGATGCTGCCGCTCCCGCAACTGCCAAACTCATCGAGGTGTCTGGCCTGGGCCAGCTGGTCGGCACCAATGTGAGCTGCCTACCGCCCGTGCAATTTTGGCGCACTGCATGCCAGATTCACCAACCTGCCATGCATGTAGCACACATAATCATCCTGCCGCCCACCGCCTGCTTTCGTCTGCAGCGCAACCTTACATTCCCCGCTCACGTGGCTGGCGTGCAATACTGGTTCACTGTGCTTGCGAGGAACAAGGCAGGGTTCGGCCCTGAGGTGACGCCTCGCACTGCATTCAAGCCGCCCACAGTGTGAGATGATGTCGTGTGATGCAGCTCCTGACTGCACCCAATCCCACTGTCGCTTGCGCTGACTGCCAGCCCAGCCCAGCCGGTGGTGGCCGAGTCCATGCCAGAACTGCTGGTCTCATACTGGCAGTCAGGCTGATGGTGTATCCCTGCCTGCGTGCCGCACAGGCCTAGCCCCGCCGTTATTGGCGATGTTGGAGTTGTGGGACCCAAGATCACCCTATATGTCGACGTCGAGCTGCCAGTAGCCACCACTAACAACACAGGTGCGTGGTTGGTATGGTGGAAAGGCATCCCCAATCGAGCGCATTCTGCCGCTGGGTATCCCATTGTGGCTTCCTTTCGCTGGCCCACCTGCGCAGGCTTCCCAATCACGGAGTTGACAGTGACCGGCACACCCCAGGGTGGCGTCACAGCGGGCGTGCCTCTGCTGTCTGCAAAAGGCATGGGCACTAAGGTTGCAGCCAGCGGCAGGGTGAGCGGGCTTGCGGTTGGGTTGTAATGCATGATGCTGCCATGTCTCTGACTGCGGCAATCTTGTGGCCGGGTTGTTAGAGAGCCTTGCCAAGGGAACTCCTGCATTGACCGACTCCAAATCTGCAGTACCGCTTCACGTTTGCCACTTACGGCAAAGGCAAGGTGTACCTCTTCAAAGCCAAGGCCAAGAATGCTGCTGGATATGGAAGAGAGGGCACAGCGGTGTCCTTCACCACCCCACTCAGCGGCGTGTGAGCTCTTGGGATGCGGTGCATTTCAAGCGACTGGGGCCAGGCCTTCTGCGAAGCAGCCGCATGCTGAACACTGCTCTTTCGTGGCCACTGATGTCATGCCCACGCTCTCTCCCCTCTCAGCTGCCACAACCCACGACCTTTGGTTGCAGGCCCGGCCCGCCCACCCTAGTTCTTACCCGTATCTCTGGTGTCGCCTACCTGGATGTCACGCCTCCTACTTACACCGGCGGTGTGGGTATGTGGGGCACACACGTGTGAGGGCATGCAGCGGCACATCGCAAAGCATGCCTGTGCTGGTGCACAGCTAGGTGGCCATCAAGGCCTATCTCTGACCTAATTTGCGAGTGCATCCCCCCTGTTGTGACTCGTATGCAGCCGTTAGCAAGCTGACCTACATGCTGACTGGCTTCCCGGATGGGGGCGACACTGTGCAGCGGCCCGACATTGTGTTGACTGGAGCGGGCACGGCTATCACTGGCCAGCCAACGAAGGCGAGTGCTCCGCCGGTTGGGCCTGCTGCATGCACTGGGGCGCAGCTGCGTGCCTGCATCACACCATGTTGGGCCATCACATGTACATGCTTGCTCGACATGCTTTGCAAAGCTGCAGCGACGATTCAAGGTGACTGGGTACCTGGCCAACACTATTTACCGCTTTGCTGGCGTTGCCAAGAACACCGTGGGGCCCGGCCCAGAAAGCGCTTCACGAGTCATGTTCTACCAGTGCGCAGCGTACTTCAGCGACACTGGAAAAGGATGCAAGGTGCGGTTGAAGAGTCACGGGGTCACATGGGCGGAATCAACCGCTGCGGTTAAGCTCAACGCTGATGTGTGGCTCTGGTCCAACCCGCAGTGTGCTGTGAGCGCCTCCGGATGCGCGACCAAAAACCCAGACGGGTGCAGCTGCAAAGCGTGCACCAATGGATACATGCTTAATGGCAAGGGTGGCTGTGCCCAGGTAAGCTGCTGCTTTGCAGGGCATCTACCAGCTAAACAGATCTACGGCACGTGTTGTAAGCTCCACTCACTTCTGGATGCCTGTGTTCCTGAACAAGCCGCTCTCCCCGCCTTGATCGCAGTGCACAGCAATCCCCAACTGCGACACGTACTCAACGGGCTGCAGCTGCACGAAATGCAAGCCATTCTTTGGCACCTCCGCAAAGAACACTAGGCCACGGGGCACCGCTCCAGATGTCTGCAAGGCGAGACGTGCATGCACGCCAAGCAGTGATCATGTGCACTCTGTATGTGCTTGCATCAAGCATGCAAGTGCACCACGAACGCCTTACTTAAGACCATGCCCGCTTATGTTCTATCGCAGTGCGCTGAGTCTGCGGCCGGCTGCGGCGTGAAGAACGCAGACGGCTGCAGCTGCAAGACCTGCAGCGGTGGATACAAGAATGACACTGCCGGGGGATGTATGAAGGTGCGGTGGCAGCCCTCTAGAGATTATGGCGTGCGTTGTCTGTGGCAGTAGCTACCTGGCAAGTCACTACCTGGTAAGGCGCAGCCTGCTAGCCTTCAGAAGCTTCCCACCCACCTGTGTGTAGTGCCCTGGCATCACAAATTGCAAGACCTACTCGACTGTGGACTGCACCTGCACGGCCTGCAACCAGTACTTCGGAAGCCCAATCAAGGGTAGCTGCCTGGTAAGCTCATTCGTACATTCCACAGAGGAACTACCATATGCGCAGACCGACCTCCTGATCGGGGCTGTTGCAATGACGGCGGGGTGTATAGTTTTGACAAAGATTGGACTGCGCTTTCCTGTTGCAGTGCTCTATTTCTGCCATCGGCTGCGCTGTCAAGAACGCCGATGGCTGCACCTGCAAAACCTGCAGCAATGGTTACGCGTCTGCAAGCGGGGGCTGTAGCAAAGTGAGCGTTGAGCACGTATGCTTGCTGCGGCGCTCAGTCAATTTTGAATAGAGCTGGCTGAAACTTGTTGGACTGTGCACTGTCTATGCAGTGCGCGGTAATCGCCAATTGCAAGACCTACTCGACAACCGATTGTGCCTGCGTTGCATGCAACCAGTACTTTGGCATTCCAACTAGCGGAACTTGCCAGGTAAGGCACATTTGGAGCGACTGGCGTAGCAAAGGATGTGCACCGCTGAAGGTCGGATAGTTGAAATCGAGCCGTATGGATGATATGAACTGTTGAGCTCCCTTCTGCAGTGCTCAGTGCCAAGCACAGGGTGCATGGTGAAGAATGCTGACGGCTGCAGCTGCAAAACTTGTCTAGATGGGTACAAACTGGAGTCCGCAGGGGGGTGTAGCAAGGTGAGGCGCCCACAGTCAAGGAGGTACACAGCTCCAACCTAATCTGCAGCAGCTTGCCATGGCATCTGACCTTACATTCCGACGAAGCTAATCCCCCCCCGATGGCTCCAGCTGCACGGTGCGTGATGGCAGCGCCGGC
>VIYQ01001467.1:0-23386 GCA_009928355.1 Chlorella sp. CH2018
CCGTGAGCTCTGCGGGACAGGGTGGGAGGGCGGGAGGGAAAGGTAGATCAGCAAGGATGGCAAACAAAAAACGTGCTCTGCGTTCTGCTTCTCAGCTGGCAATCAGCCCATCATGCATCATGCCCATTGCATCTGCTCAGCAGCTGCCATCCCGGCAGTCCCTCCCATCACCGCCCAGCCCTCTGCTGCACCTCCATGTGCGCCTTCAGCTCCTGCACCACCCCCTCCAGCTCCGTGCACTTGGTGGCGCGCTCCTCCTTGGCCTCCCGGTACAGCTGGGCCATGCGCTGAGCCATGCCCAGCTGCGCAAGACAGGAGAGGTGGGGAGGGCTGCTTGGGGTGCTGCGGTGGTGTGCTGCGCACTGCTGCAACTGTAATGCACAGATACGTACTGCAGACGAGAATGGCACGCACCCAGGCTGCACGGCCTGCCAGCCACTCTCCTGCATCCCTCCCTCCCACTGTGCCCACCCACCTCCTTCTCATACTGCTCCTGCTTCACCGCCGCCTCCTCGCGCACGGCACGCAGCTTGGAGGAGGCCTCCTGCCCATGGTGCAGGCGGGATGGGAGCCAAGTGAGCATGGCACCATGCAGTGCGTGCAAGCATGGGCTGCCACGCTGGCAGATTGATTGCATGTACCGCTGACCAAACAGCCATGCTCCACCGCCACTCGCCCCCACAACCGCACCTCAGCCGCAGCACGCTGTGCCTCCAGCTTGCCGTTCAGCCGCGTGTGCTCCGCCTGCAGCAGGGAGCACAAAGACACCGGTCACGCTTGCTGCCCTCAGCCAACCAGCTCAGCCTGAAGGACAGCCCCAGCTTCAGGAGCAAACCGATAGCCCAGCAGGCAGCCGGCAGCAGGAGTGAGCAGCAGTCACAATCAATGCAACACCTTGCAGCCAGCAGCCACAACGTGCCTGCAGGCGCTGCGCCGTGGACTCGGCCTCCGCCAGGCGGCGCTGCAGGTCCAGGATGGTGTCGGTCGCCTTGCGCCGCTCAGCGTTGAAGGCCTCGCCCTTGCGCTCCAGCTCCTGCATGAAGGGGGCGGCCCATGGGCGGCGGATGGGAGTCAGGTGGGCAGCAGCGCTTCCAAGCTGGCATGCCGTTGCCGTACGGCAGCAGGCACAACAGCTGGTGCCACGCCGCCCGCAGCAGCAGCCCGGCCCCGCACAACGCCGTGCCTGCGACAACCAGGCGTTGCTCTTCTCCATGATCTCCTTCTCCTGCTCCAGCCGCGTCTGCGTCAGGGCCGCGCGGCTGGCCGCTGCCTGCGCCTCGTGCAGCCGCGCATCCAGCGACGCGTTGGCCTCTGTCAGCGCCACATTCTTGTCGGCGGCCGCCGCCAGCCGCGTCTGCAGCTCCGAAATCTCCGACTGCTTCTCCTGCAATGCGGAGCAATGATGGGCAGGCGGCAACAACAGGTCACGCACATGCACAGCAGCTCGAGCACTGGCGGTTGCTGCTGGGACCCACGTGCAAGCGACCGCCTGTATGTGCTGCCCAAACAGCCTGCCGCTGCCTGTTATGCTCTCCACCAAGTTGCAGAGCCTGCAGAAAAGAGAGCCCCGGGTCCTCCCCTGCTCATCACTTGCACAGCCAACACCCCTCCCTCACGCTACCCACCTGCAGCAGCTTGTCCAGCCCCGCCTTGTCGCTCTGCAGCGCCGCCACCTCCACGGCGCGCCGCTCCAGCTCGGCATCCTTGGACATCAGCGCCGTCTGCGCCTTGCTGTGCTCCATGCGCGCCGCTGTGAGCTCCTGCACAGCCCAAGGGGCAGCGGCAGCAACGCTGTTTCAGCGCAGGCAGCAGACGTTCGCGCAGCAGCTTGGCACAGTTGCAGTGGCGAGCGCCGGTCTGCAGCAGCCCTGCGGACGCACCTGGCGCAGCGCCTCATTCTCCTGGAACAGCTTCTCCTTTTCGGCAACGATGGTAGTGTGCTTGCCCTCCAGCAAGCGGTAGCGCTGCTCATTGGCCTGCAGCGGCGGGGGTGGGCGGTCGGCGGCGGCAGCGGCGGCAGATGAGCTCAGGGCCGGGCGGGCATCGCGATCGGCAGCCGAGACGTGCCCCTGTTTGTGGCAGGGCGTCAGTGGCGCAGCCGCAGCTCCCGCGGGCGCCCCCACACCTGTGCGGACTGCTCGGCACTGATAGCTGCAGCCTCGGCCTGCAGGGGTGGACCAGGGCGGGCGATGGGCGTGACGAACAGGGCGGGGGCGGCGCCGGGGCGCGCGGCAGGCGCCCAGCGCTCGCAGCTGCCTGCCCTGTGCGGGGGCCCGCACCTGGGCGCGCTGGGTGGCCAGCTCCTCCTCCAGCTGCGCCACCCGGGCCTGCAGGCCCGAGTCCGGAGCCATTATTTCGCCGCTGCCGCCTCAAACAGCCCTGGTCGCCATCCGACTGTGGCGCGGCTCCAATCGATGAACAACGCGGCGGACAAGGCGGGGCGCCCGCGATCGCCGCATTTGCTGCTGCCGGCGCCGCCGCCCGCCCGGCGTGCACGCCATGGGCGCACGAGGCCTGTGGAGGCGGCGTGTTTGCCCATTGCCCAAACCCACTTGCAGCTTCAACTGTGCGACACGTGATTGCAGCAGGCTACCCTGGGGGCGAGGGGACAACCCCTGTTGTCTCGAGCAGGACAGCATTGCACGCATCAGCTGCATAGGCCCTGTGATTCCGACCGCCGCCATCCTGATCTGAGTGATGAGGCCAAGCTGCAGCGGTGTGTTACACATCACAGAATCAAGTTGGTGTTTCTAGGAAGATAGCAGGAAAGAGCTATGGGGCTACGAATGGTGGGCAAAACCTATCTATCGCCGCTTGCCCTTCTTTCCGCCGCCGCCGCCGCCGCTGCCACCAGCCCCGCCCCCTCCCGCCAGCAGCTTGGCAAACGGAGAGGAGGCTGCTGCCGGCGCAGCTGCCGGCGCGGTCCACACCACCTCCTGGCCTGCGTGCTGCGCACAGCTGGCGCCGCCACACAGGCACACGGTGGGCAGGGAGCCCAGCAGGGCGTCGCAGACGACGGGAGTGATGTCCACAAAGCCCAGGTCCAGGTCAAACACCAGCTCATTGGCTGCCAGCTCAGTCCCGCTGTCACCCAAGTACACCACCGCATCAAACGGCACCGCCTGCAGCGCCCGCTCGAAGGGTTCGCCACAGAACTCGCACCGCAGCGGCAGCGACTGCGCGGCAGGGGTGGAGGGGAGAGTGCAGAGCTCTCACTTCCTTTTCTGGCACAAGCAGAGCGCATGCGTGCTGGCAGTGCGGCTGCATGATGGCAGTGCCAGGCATTGATGGTGTGTGAGGATGCGCACTGGCCAGTGTCCCGGCCACGCTGGCCCCAGTCTGCACACAAAACGCACCGCTGCAGCCACCCGCTCTTACCGCCGTCACCGTGCCATCTACGACCAGCGCCCCCAGCCCGGTGGGCAGCTGCACGCGCCACTTGGCGGTGGCCAGGGAATGCTCAGCCGCCGCCGCTGCTGCGTCATCCAAGGCTGCAAGGCCCTGCTCCCGCAGGCACAGCTCGGGCAGGGAGGCGCTCTGCAGGCGCAAGCAGGGTGGGGCAGGACACGTGGTAAGAGGGCAGCCGCTTGGTGGAGCAAGTCGGCAACGCCAGCCAGCACAGGTGCCAACAGATCAACTGCCGCCTGCTGAAGCATGCCCTGCCGCCCAGCCTTGCCTGCTCAAAGTGCCACGGCTGCTCCCAGGACAGGTCGGCTCGCGAGATGACAAAGGCGTAGTCCTCCCGCCGCTTGCCCGCCTTGCGCCGCCGCCTCGGCGTGTGCTGTGCGGAGCTGCTGCTGCTGCTGCTGCTGCTGCTGCTGCTTTCGCTGCCGCCTGCTGCCTCTGCATCAAGCTTGTCGGCTGAGCCATGCTTGCTACTGCAGCATGCAACACAGCTGTGGGCATCGTGGGGGCGCCGAAGCCCCAAGCTGCCGCCGGCGGCGCTGCTGCTGGCCACTCGAGCAGCGCTGCAGGCGCTGCGGGACAGACGTGGTCTTAATTGTGAGTCGTGCTGCTCAGTGGGGGTGGGCAGGGCCCGGCTTGTGGGCAGGAGGCAAAAACCCGCCATGGTTTAAGCCGAGTGGGCCCGCTTTGAAGGCGATCAAGGTCCCCTCGATGTGTGCAGCACTGCCAGGCTACACTGGGGTTGCTGCAAGGGCATTTTGGCGCACCTGGAGTGGGGCCGTGCTGTGCTGCCCACCAATGCGCCGGCAGGCCGGAGCTGCAACGACATGCATGGTATATGCAGCGACATCTGCAGCGGCCGGAGAAATCACGGAACTAGCAGGCAGCTGCGCAGGCGCCTGCCCCAGACAGCCCGCTTCTCGAGCAGCAGGGCGCGGGGCGACAGCGGCGCTTGGGGACTGGAATTGGACTTCAACATGGCTGGGGGGAAGGAAGAGGAGCAGGAGCTGCAGGAGCAGACCGCCGCCGCAGAGGGCGAGGAGCGCCCGCCCCGCAAGAAGGGCAAGGTGCGGAGCCGCGGGGCTGTGGTGACGCAGAAGACCATGCACAGCTTGCGCAGGGCCGCCCTGCGCGCCCAGACACCCTGCCGCCGCCGCCGCCGCCGCCGCCCCACCGTTGCTGCTCCGCCCCT
Organism: Chlorella sp. CH2018; assembly: GCA_009928355.1. NCBI lineage: Eukaryota > Viridiplantae > Chlorophyta > Trebouxiophyceae > Chlorellales > Chlorellaceae > Chlorella > Chlorella sp. CH2018. Next base: position 4,598 of record VIYQ01001467.1, read on the forward strand.
CGCTGCCTGGGCGCAGCACAAGAAGGACAAGCCGTGGGACCATGAGGGCATCGACCACTGGAAGATCGAGCCGTTCAAGAAGGAGGACAACCCCTCGGGCCTGCTGGAGGAGAGCTCCTTTGCCACGCTCTTCCCCAAGTACCGCGGTGCGCTCTTTGGGCTGCGGGCGGCAGTCAGAAGCATGCTCTGCTGTGCTCCGCTAGTCGTCGTTGGCACCCAAGCGTGCCATTGCTGCTGCAGGTGCTGCCGTACCTGCGCCTTTGGCATCAAGGCATGCTGACACCTTGCCTTGCCTGGTAGCACCCCATGCCCCCACCCTCACCTGTGCTGCGGCTCGCCGCGGCCCTCTCCCTCCCTCCGCCTGCCCTGCAGAGAAGTACCTGCGTGAGGTGTGGCCCGCTGTGACCAAGACGTTGAAGGAGCACGGCATTGCCTGCGAGCTCAACCTGGTGGAGGGCTCCATGACGGTGGGTGGGTGGGCACCCAGCATGGTGGTGGTGATGTGCTGCCCCCGGCAGGGATGTGCGATGCAGCACTGTGAAAGCAGCAGCAGCACAGCAGGTGGCAGGTCATGCGGTCACAGGGTGATGCAGCGAGCATGCCGGAGCGGTCGGCTGCCTCAGCAGCCTGCCACCAGCCCCCAGCATCAGACCATGCCCCTGCCTGCTATCTGTGCACCGCAGGTGCGCACCACGCGCAAGACGTACGACCCCTACATCATCGTCAAGGCACGCGACCTCATCAAGCTGCTGGCACGCTCGGTGCCGGCGCCACAGGCACGTTGCGTTGGGGCGGTTACTCGGGAGCAAGCAGTTGCGGCGCAGAGCGTATGCCAGTTCGTGGCTGAGTGGTGGCCAGTGCTGCTCTGATTGTGCTGCATAGTCAGCGCCATCTCACCTATAAAGCATGGTCAGTGCATCTCACCCTGTGTGCTGCCACCTCGCAACTGCTGCAGGCGCTGAAGATCCTGGAGGACGAGGTGCAGTGCGATGTGATCAAGATTGGCGGCATCGTGCGCAACAAGGAGAAGTTTGTGAAGCGTCGGCAGCGCCTGATCGGGCCCAACGGCGCCACGCTCAAGGCGCTGGAGCTGCTCACGGGGTGCTACATCCTGGTGCAGGTGCGGGGGGAGGAGGGATGCTGGTGAGGTGTTGCGTCGTGGCCTGGAGGAGGGGTGGGCTGGTCGTGCCTTCAGTTGACTGCAGAGCTGCTGCCGGTTTTACACGTGCTGCTGCTTCAGCTGCTGCCCCTTCATTTGGCTGCGCGCTGCCCCTCCCCCCGTGCAGGGCAACACGGTGGCAGCCATGGGCGACTTCAAGGGGCTCAAGGCGGTGCGGCGCATTGTGGAGGATTGCGTGAAGAACATCCACCCCATCTACCACATCAAGACGCTCATGATCAAGCGCGAGCTGGTGGGCAGGGCGGGGGAAGGAGGGAGGGGGATCTCCAGCGCAGCCTGTGTTTGTAAGCCTTGGGCTGTCATGAGCAACAACCCCCATCTTGAGTTGACCACACGTGCCGCTGCTGCTTGCCCCCACTGCAGGCCAAGGACCCAGCGCTGGCGCAGGAGTCATGGGACCGCTTCCTGCCCAAGTTCAAGAAGAAGAACGTGCAGCGCAAGAAGCCCAAGAAGGTGGGGCAGCGGGGCACCGACTGCGTAGTGTGCTGCAGGTGCAGGTCGTGTGTGCATAAAAGGCACCAGACAAAATGGCCCAATCAGCACGGCTGGGCAGCAAACTCACCATCATGCAACTGCCTCCTTCCTGACACCTCGCCGCCCTCCCCTCCCCTCCCTCCCCAGGTGCGGGAGAAGAAGGACTACACGCCCTTCCCGCCGCCGCAGCAGCCCAGCAAGGAGGACCTCATGCTGGAGAGCGGAGAGTACTTCCTGTCGGCGGAGCAAAAGGCGGCGCGCGCGGCGGCGGCGCAGGCGGCGCGCCAGGCGGCCCGCACAGAGGAGCGGCAGCGCCAGCGGGAGGCAGCTTTCCAGGCGCCTGCAGAAGGCGGCCGGGGCAGCGCCGCAGCACAGCAGGGCGCGGCGGCAGCGGCAGCGGCGCCCGGCCAGCAGACAGCGGCCAGCCTGGCGGAGGGGCTGAAGAAGAAGCTCAAAGGTGCGTGGTAGGTCGGGATGGTTGCTCAGCTCGGCAGCCACGTGGCCAAGTCTGTTTCAAGGATGCATGCCTCTCTACACCGCATGTTTGCACCTAACTCAGCTCACCTCCGCACCCGCTGCTGGTCACAGGCAGCAAGAAGGACGGGGCGGCAGCAGCGGGCGGCGGCGACGTCGCCCTGTTCCTGGCGCCAGGCACAGCGGGAGCAGCAGACGGCAGCGGGGGCAAGGAGGGCAAGCCCAAGAAGAAGCGGAAGTCGGAGGGAGGTGGCGGTGATGAGGCAGCTGAGGGCAAGAAGGAGAGGAAGAAGAAGAAGGACAAGGCGGCGGCAGAGTGATGGCGGCAGCATGCCGCTGTTGTTTGATCGTGTGCATACCTCTAGGCAGGCTTTAGGCAGCTGACCAGCACTTTGGCATACCACGTGTGACACGAATTAGTGGCAGCATCTGCAGCAAGGTAAAGACCTTCATGTAACACCGAAAAAGGTGAATTGGGCAGGAAGTGTAGGAGGCTTGCTGGGCACACCGGTCGCGTACGGCAGCGGCAGCGGCGGCACCGTCAGCGCTCTGCCATGCAGGGCAACTCGCCTTCCCCCTGCAAACTGCGTGTAAGCTGCTGAACGCCTTGGGCAGTCTTGGACGTTGAAGGGCAAGCGCAGGCATGGACTCGGCCCACTCGGCGTCTCGGGCGACCAGCAGCGACAGCCGGGGCAGCAGCACGGCGCCTCACACGTCAGGGGGCACGGTGGGCGCAGGCACATCAACAGGCGCCGTGCCATCCTACCTCGCTGACTGGCCTGGCGGCGCCCGAGCAGCTCTTACGGCCGATGTGTGCTTGGTTGCCGCCTTCGGCGAGGAGCTGCCCTGCCATATTCAATTTCTGGCACGCTACTGCACCCTGTTTGGTGACCTGCTGGAGGCAGGCAGCGAGCCAGCGGCAGTTGGGGCAGCCCCAGGAGTGCAGCCGTTGCCGACCCCTGCGGCGCCCCTGCGAGTACATGTGGAAGCCCACTCTGCTGCTGATGTGGAGCGCGCCCTGCTAGCTGTGTATCAGCCGCATCTTGCAGAGGCCGTGGCTGCCTCCCTGCGCACGCCGGCCGCTTATGCCGCGCAGCTGGACCTAGCCGCTTTCCTGGGGTGAGGACAGCACCCCTGCACTGCCCGTGCCCGCTCAGTGCCCAACATGCCTGTGGCCTGGCGCCCCCCTCCTGGTCTCAATTGCGGCCCGTTTCATCCCCCTGCCTACCTGCAGGTTTGGCCGCCTGCTGGAGTGCCTGCGAGCGCCACTGGCTCGTCGCGGCCCAGCCATGGGGGAGCTGGTTGGCTTTGACTTTGGGTCCTGGCTGGAGCTTGCGGAGCGCCACAACCTGCCTGCACTGAAAAGCTACTGCCTGGTGCGCTGGCTGGCTGGGCGGGGCGGTTGCTGGAGCCGCGACTACGCCCGGCAAGCTGTGTCTATCACTGCGCAGCAGCGGGCGTGCTGCATGCATGGGGCCAACAGCCCTGGCAAACTTCCCCTCGCTGTGCCCGGGCAGGAGTGCCTGATGCACCTGCTGGTGGCGCCCGGCAGCTCGGGCAGGAGCGACGAGCCCTCAGTCTCCCAGATCGACTGGCAGGCCCTGAGGCGAGGACCGCGGTGTCTCTGCAAACCCGTTGGGTGCCACCGTTCCTGCCCGTCCAGTAACGCTTGCGTGTCTGCTAGCGTGTGGCCCTCGCCCACCCACCCACCATCAGCTGTTGGGAGACGCGCCTTCCATCCCCTTGCACTCCACCACCCACTGCAGCAAGCCGCACCTGCTGTGCCTGCTGGACGGCTTGGCCTCCGGTGTGCGGCGCTGCATGCAGCGTACCTACACTCTGCACGTCCGAGTGCCCTGTAGCAGCCCGGCAGCCACACTGCCACAAGTACACGCAGCCGGCCCCGCCGCCCCAGGCACACCCGTGCCGGCTGGTGCTGGTCCTTATGCCGCCGGCCTGCCCCGCCCAGACATGCGGCCTGTAGGCGCTGGCTGGGCCACAGCCCTGCCGACGCCGCACCACGTTGCAGTGGTGGCTGTGCCGCAGCTGCGCCAGCAGGATGTCCAGAGTGCCCTGCCCGGCGAGGCTGACCTGGGCAGCTGGCACGGCATGGGCAGCTAGCCGGGACAGCTTCGAAGTGTGTATCGGCTGCCGAACGTTGTTGTGTTGACTGCCAAACTGCATGCAGCAGCAGTCATGGGGCACGTGTTTGGCCCAGCGTAGTGGATGGCCCAACCCAAGCTGTCGCACAGGACGAACTGTCGTTGCCTGCCGTTTGCCGCCGTAACCATGCATGGGGAACCCTAACCATAAAGCAGAAGCTTCATCGTGACACAGTGAGGGGCAGTTGCACCCTGGCACCGGCCTGTCAGGGCTCGGAAGGCTCACCGCAGCTGGGCGCCCCGCTTGAACAACCGCCGCCGCTCAATCACATCAGCACCCCCAAATCACTTGCGGCGACCCGCCCCTCGCTCTTCGCCGGCCGTTGTTTGTTGATCGTGCTGTCGATGCTCCCACGCCGCGGCTGAGCTCCTCTCACCCGCGCGCTGCCTTGGGTCGCTCGCCGCAGCGCGCCCTGTGGGCGATGCCCGGCCTGGCGCTGTCGCCCCGCAGGCCACAAGCGCTGGCGAGCCCTCGACCAGCGCGCCAGGCGCCCCGCCCCGCCTCGCCCATGAGCGCGGCGCCACCCGCCGCCGCCGCCCGGCAGCGGCGGAAGGGCTCGCGGCCAGACGCCTCGCGCCGGAGCAACCGCAGGGCAGCAGACGCCAGCAATGGCACTGCCCACACCGCAGCAGAGGCAGCAGCGGCGGAGCTGGACGGGGAGCAGGTGCCGCAGGGCGACTCGTGCCCACTGCCCGCCGCCAGCAGCAGCTGGGCCAAGCGCGAGCCGCCGCTGGGTGGCCGCATGGTGTGGCGCCTGCTGCGCCAGCAGAAGCGCCACCTGCTGCTGGCGGGTGTGTCGCTGGTGCTGTGCGTGTCCATGAACCTGGCGTCGCCGGTGCTGCAAGGCATGCTGTTTGATGTGCTGGTCCGCGGCCAGCCCTTCCAGCAGTGAGCAGAGGGGAGGGGAGGGGGGCAACTGTGGGTGCTGGAAACGGACTGTTGATGTTCTAATCAGCAGCTGCCGTAGTCAATGGATGGTGCTGCCGTTGTCATTTTGTGGCAGGCTGTGCCGCTGATGCCTGAGGCATTTTCCAGTGCCGGTCATGCAGACAGGGCGGTGTGCCAGGGAGCGACAACCAGTGCTGTGCTTGTGCTGCCCCCTGGCAGGTACTCCAAGCTGTTTGCGGTGCTGCTGACCATCTACGTGGCGGAGCCACTGCTGTCCCAGGTGTGGCTGGCGTGGCGGCAGCATGCATGTTGGGTGGTGTGTGGGCCTGCCCTGCAACAACACATGCACCTTTGCCGTATTGCTGCCATTGCGGGCTGTAGGGAAAGGGCTTTCGCAGGCTGTTGGCTGCATCACTGAACGTTGACACTTGAGCCCGCTGGGCCAGCTGCTGCACCTGCTCCGTGGGCCAGCCCTCTCACTGCTACCCTCCCTGCCCCCAGGTGTACATCCTCAACGCATGCGGCGCCGGCGAGAAGCTGCAGGCGGCGCTACGCGCGGAGGCGTTCCGCACGCTGCTGGCGCAGCGCGTGGAGTTCTTCGACCGCCACTCCTCCAGCCAGCTGACGCAGCTGCTGAGCCGCGACCTGGACTCCATCCGCGCCTTTGTGTTTGCCAACACGGCGCGCGACCGCGGGTTCCGCGCGCTGTTTGAGGCCCTGGGCACCGTCTGCATCCTGTTCACGCTCAGGTGGCCTTTGTACGGGGGTTAGAGGGGAAGGCGACCTGCTGGATGCCTGGTTGCAAAATAGGTTGCTGTGCGTATGCAGGTGCACTCTCCTCTTCTCTAACCATTCTGCCTGCCCCCTGTTCTGCCCCAACCCCGCCGCCTGTCCGCAGCTGGCGTCTGGGCCCCGTGCTGGCGGGCGTAATTGTGGCCTCGGTGTGCACCGCGTTCCTGTACCGCCGCCAGACGCGCAGCCTGGAGGCGGGGTCGGCGGCGGCGCAGCAGCGGCTGGCGGAGCTGGCCTCTGCGTCCTTCACCAACATGCGCACAGTGCGCATCTTTGCGGGGGAGGCGCTGGAGCAGCGGTGAGTGGGGGCACACGGCAGGGGCTGGCAACTGGGGCGCAGCGTGTGCCAGTGCATGCAGGATGCTGAAGGTCAGTTGGCATGCGAGTGGCCGCTGCCTTTGTGGGCTGCTGGTCTGGTAACTGAAAGCCCGGTGCTGAGCCGGCGGCATTCCTGTGCGGCACCTCGTTGCTTGCAGGCGGTTTGGGCAGCAGGTGGCCCGCTCCTATGACTCGGGCGTGGGGTTTGCGCGTGCCAAGGCAACACTGGAGAGTGAGTGGCAGCCCTGATGTGCTGGCTGCTTGATCTGGATGTGTCGCTGTGGCAGGCGGGGTAGGAGGATGCGTGGGGACAGCAACCTGCTGCCTCTGCAGCCCAGGTTCTCACCACTCCTGCCTTCTCCTGCTCCTCCGCACCTTGTCCGGCAGGCGTGCAGCGCAGCGCCACCCACCTCAGCATGCTGGCGTTGTATGCACTGGGCGGACGCCTGGTGCACGCTGGCCTGCTGCCGGTGGGGGTGCTGGTCACCGCCATCGGCTTCACCTTTTCCCTGGTGTTCGCCACACAGGTGTGCGGGGTGGTGTGGATCTTGTGGGCTGGGGGGCAGCCTTGTAGAAGTGCATGGTGATGGGGCTAGCTGTGGCAGCAGGACAGGATACCTTCCCGCCAGCCCGGCCACCCTCCTTGACCCCTCCACCCACCCTGACCTGCAATGCAGGGCATGCTGCAAACGTTTGCCGATCTGCGCGGCATGCTGGCCTCGGTGCGGCGGGTGCGGGCCACCCTGTCTGAGCTGCCGCTTGATGAGTCCATGGTGGCCACGCTGGCGCCGCTGCCGGATGCGCCGTGGGTGGACCCAACCACCAGCCAGGATGGGGCAGGCGGAGCGGGTAGCAACTACGCCTCCCACCTGCCGGACGAGAGCCCCGTGCTGGCTGCTGCCGGGAGCGAGGAGGCGCTGGAGGATGGACAGGCGGGCAGTGGGCGGGCCGTGGAGGCTGCCCAGACCGGCGACCTGCGGCTGGAGAGCGTCTTCTTCAGCTACCCCACACGGCCGGGGGCAGCAGTGCTGCGCGACCTGTCCTTGACGCTACCGCGTGGCAAGGTCACCGCGATTGTGGGCAGGCAAGTGGCTGCGGTGGTGCGGGAGGGGAGCTGGGGGTCGTGGGCCACACAGCGGTCAGCTGACAGGAAGAGTTCTCACACGCACAGTCGGTGGCGGGGAGCCACCTGTGCACAGAACCTGCCATGCATGCCATGTCCACCTTCTGCTGCAGGTCTGGTGCCGGCAAGTCCACGGTGGCGGCGCTGCTGGAGCGGCTGTACACTCCTGATGCAGGCGCAATCACGCTGGGCGGAGAGGTGCGGGGTCTGAGCATTTTCGGCTGGCACCTTGTTGAGTTTGAGGTGGTCTGCTGCAATGTTTTGGGGCCAGCGGTCTCCAACGCTGCTTGGTGTGGTTGGCCCAAGCTGGCGTGTGTGGCGGTGTGCGTTGTGTTGCGCAGGACATCCGCGACTTCACGCGCACCGAGTGGTGCTCGGCGCTGGCGGCTGTGAGCCAGGAGCCGGTGCTGTTCCCCGCCAGCATCGCCTACAACATTGGTGAGGGCATGGCAGGCCGCGTTGGTGGTGGGTCCTGGTTTGCTGTGCAGGTGCGCCGGCGAGTGTTTTTGTGCTTAGTTGCTGCAGGCAGTGGCCGGGCTGCTTCCAGCACAAAACTGCCACCTGCAGGTGCAGCCACTGACGTCGGTGCAGTCGGTGCAAGCCACTCATGTCCACCCTGCTTGGCCTCCCGCCCGCAGGCTACGGCCGCTCGATGCGCTGCACCCAGGAGGAGATTGAGGCGGCGGCCAAGGCGGCCAACGCGCACGAGTTCATCGTCAACCTGCCCGACGGCTACGCCACAGTGGTGGGCGAGGCCGGCAGCCTGCTGTCGGGCGGGCAGCGGCAGCGCATCGCCCTGGCCCGCGCCTTGCTCAAGGTGAATGGGTCGAACGGTTGGCAGCACGGAGCGTTTGGGGAGGCAGCGTGGCATATTTGGTTGTGGAGGCTTGACAAGTTCAGGGTGGTGCTTCGCCTCGACCACCACGCTTCATTCAAGCGCACCAAGCTGCTCGAACTGAACAGCATGCCCTGCACATGCACCGCTGCCTCCCCTGGCCAGGACGCGCCCATCCTCATCCTGGACGAGGCCACCTCCTCGCTGGACGCCGAGAATGAGCGGCTGGTGCAGGCAAGCACGGCCTTTCTAGCTGCAGGACCACTCTGTGATTGGCACCATGCCTGCTGCCGGAGGCGCGCAGCAAGCGGGGAGCCCGTCTAGTTGGTGGCACACATGCACGCGCTGCCGCAAAGTCATGCCCCCACACCGTCCATGCTGTTCCTGCGCAGGCTGCCATTGACAAGCTGATGGAGGGGCGCACTGTGATGGTGATTGCGCACCGCCTGTCCACCGTGCAAAATGCGGACCAGGTGGGGGGAGGCGCAGTTGGCTGTGGTGCGGCGGCAGGGCAGGCGAGCATGCTCAACCAGTTGTAAAACACGCCTCATGACGCACCTGCACCCCGTCTGCAGATTGTGGTGCTGGAGGGTGGCCAGGTGGTGGAGCAGGGCAGCCACAAGCAGCTGCTGCGGCGCCCCGGTGGGCGGTACGCAGCGCTGGTGTCGGCCCAGGAGCTCCTGCTGCAGCAGACATGAGGGGGAAGGCACTGATGATCTGCGCTTGCACTGCGCTGCATCCATTTTTCAACTGATGGCGCCATCTTGTGATTGAAAGCAAAATGACTGAGTCGTGAGCAATGCATGGTGATTTGCCGCTGGGGCCACCTTGGGCAGCAGGTGGCCACAGGGCGGAGCGGGGGCCTTGGACAGCCCGTCTCCTGCTCGCCTCCTCGCTTTGACCAGCAGCAGCCGTGCCACGCCTCCAATGCTGGCTGTGGTGGCGGTGGACGGCTCGGCCGAGAGCACAGCGGCTGTGCAGTTCGTGCAGAGCAACTGCTTGCCTGCATGCGGTCAGCTGCTGGTGCTCCTCTGCCAGCCGCAGCAGCACACAGCTTACAGCGACTCCCAGACGCTGCCTGCAGCCTCGGTGCGCCGCTGGCGCCCACCGCCGCCTGCTGTCTTAGTGCACAGCACAATTGCAGCTGGTTGTCAGCGCTTCCACTGTTTGCCCTTGAGGCGCCCATGCCCGCAGGGGGAGGCCAGTGGGCAGGGGCTGCATGAGCGATTCCCGCAGGCGCAGGTGGGCGCGGCAAGGCCGCTTGCTGCGGGCTTGTGTGCTGCACCCGGAGCTCTGATTGATTATGCACTTGCTGCACACATCTTGTGTATCTGCGCTGCCCCACCCTGCGCTGCTCATGTCGCCCTGCCTGCCCAGGCGGTGGAGGTGATCCGCGTGGCCAGCGGCAGCAGCGATGCGATTGCACAGGCCATCCTGGACCGGGCGCAGCAGCTGCACGCCTCGCTGCTGTGCATCGCACCACACAGCCGCAGCGCCCTGGACCGGGTGCTGGTGGGCAGCGTCACCGACTTTGTGGTCAGGTGGGCGGGGCGGCATGTTGCATGGCGGCGGCCTGGAGGCAGGCCGCGGGCACATGTCGTGCGGCCTGCGCCCCCCCAGCTGCCCGTTTATTTCATTTCCACGGACATTATGCTGTGCAGGCGGGCACGCTTGCCGGTGCTGGTGGTGCGCGGCGTGGAGGCGCCGGGCCGAGGCGGCGCTCCAGAGGCACAGCCAGGCGCTTGATGCACGGCCGCCCAGCTGGATGTGGTGGAGGGCAATGAACAGCTGGAGTGACACTGGGTCCTGCACCCAAAAGCTCCTCCTGTACGTGACTGACTGAGGGTGGAACAGCCAACCAACCCGACAGCTTGTAACAAATGGGCCCGGCTGCACCACGAGGCGGTGGGGGTCCCGGCCACCGTGTCAGCCGCTGCGGCGCAGTGTCAAGGAACGGCTGCCTGCATAGGCCCCCCGGGACTTGAGTGAGGGCAGCTCATTGCCCGGGAGTGCGGTGGCGCAGGGCCAGGGGCGGCAGCGGGCCAGGGGGCTCGGGAGGGGAAGCCGGAGTTGCGCACGCGCGTCGCGGCGAGGCGGCGGTGGCGCCCGGCCGTGGCTGGCCGGGCCGCTGCGCGATCGCGCTTCTCCCGCCTCCCTGGGGCGTGTGGGGCCCCTGGGGGGCCCTGCCGCGACCGTGCTGCGACCCGGGCCCGCAGCAGGTATGCACTGCGTGCTGCTGGACACTTGGGCACTTGGTGCCTCCGCCCCCGGCCGCCGCGTCCCGCCCCCACACACCGGGAGCACCACGATGGACGAGCAGCCGGACATTGAGGCCATCCCGGCCCCCGAGCAGGCGGAGTTTGAACAGGGCGCCCCCGCGGCCGCCGATGGCGCCCCAGGTGATGGCAGGGAGCGGGCAGGGCGGGCGCAGGGCCTCCCCGCGCCGGCGAGCCGTTTGCCGGCCGCGCTGCCCTGCGCGGGCGGACCGCCGGCCCCAACCGGCCCCTGGCGGGCCGGCGGGCGGTATCGCGCGCCGCCAGGCGCTGCAGGCCCCGGCAGCTGGCGCCAGCCCTCCCGCCGCCAGCGTCGCCGTCGCCCCACCCCGCTCCCACGCGCCCCCGCTTGCAGAGGAGCCCGTTCCGGCGGCTGCCGTGCAGCCCGCACCGGCGGCACAGGAGCCCCAGGAGGAGGTGAAGGCCGAGGAGGAGGTGAAGGCTGAGGAGCCTGCGGCAGAGCCTGAGCAGGTGGGCGTCACGGAGTGTGGCCGCGCAGTGGGCGCTGCTCCAGTGCTCCTACCCCCAGCATGGCACTGTCTTGCGCCTGTCTGCTGCAACATGCACCGCAGTTGCCCAACTTGACACCCACGCCCACCCCTCTCCCCACTTGCAGCCCGCCGTTGAGGTGCCCGCTGCCGAGGCGCCGGCTGCTGTTGAGGAGCCGTCCGCCGACGCCGCCGCCAAGAAGCGGCCGCTGGAGGAGGCACCCCAGGAGGAGGCCCAGGAGCCGGCCGCCAAGCTGGCCAAGGTGGAGCCGGTGGTCGCTGCCGCCCCCGCCGCGCCCCCCGCACCACGCGTGCGCAAGCACATGGACCACCCCGCTGCCCGGGCACAGCGCCGCGCCCGCAAGGCGCAGGCCGCGCCCCCCGAGCCCGAGGTGCTGTTCCCCGTGGGCGAGTCGCCGGCTGACGTGGCCATCCCACGCCGCCTGCGCACAGCCACGCCCCGCCGCCCGCGCAGCAGCCGCGCCGCCTGGGGCCGCCTGAAGCAGGTGCGTGGCATAGGGTGCCAAGGGGAGCGAAGGCTGGTGCCATGCAATCAACCCTTTCCCCTGGTCATGCCAGGCATTCTTCACTGCCCTGCTGGCCCACCAACTGGCTGCCTCGGCTGTTCTCTGCGTCGCTGCAGGCAGCGCACGGCACGCTGCCGCTGGGCTCCAAGCGCAGCAAGAATGTGTTCTGGGCAGGCGCAGCGGAGGAAGCGCAGCCCGCTTCCAGCAGCAGCGAGGACGAGGAGGAAGAGGAGGAGAGGTGAAGTCCTGCATGCCGTGCTGCTGCTTGGGCACGTGTTGGTGCGGGGGTTGTTGGCCTTCATCCGGCCATGTTTTGGTGGCCCATCTTGCAGCCTGCTTGACTGGCTCCCTGACCTGCCGTCTGCTCTGCCCTCCCTGCAGCAGCTCTGAGTACAGTGACAGCGATGAGGACAGCGAGGCGCCCCGCCGTGGCCGCAAGAGCACCGGTGGCCGCGGCGGCCGCGGCTCCGCTGCCGCCAGCCACCATGGCCAGCAGCGCCCCGGCTCGCAGGCTGGGTACCCCCAGGTGAGCAGGGAGAGGCCGATGTGCTGGCAGGCAGGTAACTGCTCGTGCCTGTGGAAGGTGTGAGTGCCGCCTGCAACACTGGCAGCCCGGCTGTGCAGCCTGTTGAGTTCCAAGCTCTCAAGCCGGCCCCTCCTCTGCCCGGCCCTGGCCACTTGGCGCAGCAGGTGGACCCGCAGATGGCGGCACAGCTAGCCAACGTGCCGGCGCACATGCGACCCATGGTGATGCAGCAGCTGCTGCAGCAGCGCCAGCAGCAGATGCAGCAGCGCGCCCCAGCATCCTTTGAGCAGCTGCCCCCGCAGCAGCAGCAGGTGGTGATGCAGCAGCTGGTGGCCTCGCTGCCGCCCCAGGTGCAGCAGCAGTTTGCGCAGCTGCCACCCCAGGCCAAGCTGCAGTACGTGCAGCAGCTGTACGCCCAGCGCGTGCAGGCGCAGCAGGCGCAGGTGGCCCAGGCCGCACCCCAGGCGGCCGCCGCGCAGCAGGCCACCGCGGCGCAGCTGCAGCAGCAGCAGGCGATGCAGCAGCAGCTGCAGGCCATCTACCAGAGCCTGCCACAGCAGACACAGCAGCAGCTGCTGCAGATGCCGCCCGACCAGCAGCAACGCATGCTGCTGCAGATTTTCCAGCAGCAGCAGCAGCAGCGTGCACAGCAGGAGCAGCAGCTGCGCATGCAGCAGCAGCAGCTGGCGGCACAGCAGGCGGCGGCAGGTGGGGCGCCACAGCAGGCCCAGCAGCCCGTCGACGTGACCCAGTTCCTGTCGTGAGCCGCCGCAGGTGGGACCCGAGTGGACCTGGTTGCTGCGATGTCGCATGGTTTTGCCAGCGCTGCAGCAAATTCGTGAACAATGGCTGCTAAAATTGACCAGGCCGTTTTGACCGACTTTCCTGCGTTGCCCTCCCTGCAGGCATTCCACAGCCCGCCGGCGTGTGCAGCTGCCCTGCCAAACTTGTGCAGACCTGACTCACCGCCGGCTGCCGCCTACTTCCACGGCCTATTTGTCGACCCGACCTCAGCTCGGCTCGCGGCGGAGCCAGCAGGCCCGCCCGCTGTGTCCGCAGCGCTCCACTGTTACTACCGACTGCGTGTGGCGCCTGGCGCACCACGTCCGCCTTTCACTCCAGTGCATCCGCGCTGGTTGCCTGCCTTGTGACACCACTGCCTGACCAGCCACCTGACCTCTCGCACACAGTGTGCCTCGTGCGCCTTGATCGTGTTGCATGCTTCTCCGTCCTTGGGGCACCGCCCGGCCGGCAGCGGCCCAGTGCCCGTTTCCGCCGGGCGGCTGGGTCTTGTTCATCCTTGCTTTGTTTGCCTCCCACCATCATGGCCAGTGTGTAACAGTAGCCTTTGGGCATGGGCAGTAGCAGTGGCCAAGTTGTGGTGGTGTCGGTTTGGCACCAGCAGTGGCGGTGGGGTGGGCGGGTGCTTGTTGAGCGGGCAGCCACAACTGCAATAGCGCTACTGGTGCACGGTCGAGCCATGATGGATCGGCCTTGACGATTTGACGGTGATGGTGGCACGGTCTTGCTGCAGGGGGCTGGATGACCAATTTTAGGGGGGACGCTGGGAGGAGGGGGCACATGCGAGCCCATCGGCGGTGCCGCGGTGCCGCTGCCCTTGCATCCTGGCTGCCTGCCTACCTCGTGGCCCATCCTTGCTGCATTCGCTGCTCCTGCAGCTGGAGAAGGTGTGCTGAGGGAATGGCGGAGGGGGATTAGCTGGGGAGCAGACACTTGGGCAGAAGCTGGTGCCGGGCAGTGCCGCGCAGGGGACGATACCCGGCCTCCCACATTCGCGGCTCTGGGGTTGGGTTGGCTCGCGATTTGGAGCTGACAGCCTCTTCTCACGACGTGTACCGCCCCCCAGCCCCAAACCAGATGGGCTTTGGGGTCCCACCCAAGGCGCGCCGTGGGTGCCGCTGAGCATGGCACGCGGCAAAACACCTCGAGGCCCGCGGCTCCCGCTCCCAAACACACCACCCAGCGCTTCCATCGCTGTGGACGCTCCGCCCCAGCCGTCTGGAAGCCTGCAGCTGTCCGCCCCCCAGGCGGCGCTGCTATGGCTCCGCCGCGAGCGGCCTGCTGGCTGCGGCTGGCGGCCCTGCTTGTCGGTGAGCGCGCACAGCAGCCATGTCGGGCCGAGGATCGGGGCGGAGCGCACTCTAGCGGTGTTCACCCAGCCGAGCGCCCCCCGGGCCGCGCGAAAGCTGGGGCGCTTGCTGCCTGCTGCGCCGGGAGGGCTTGGGCTGTCGCCCCTCTGCTCTGCAAGCCCGCTAGGCCTCGCGCTGACAAACTCCCGCCCACCTCCGGCCCCCTCCCTCGCAGGCCTGCTCGCCGCGGCGGCCCAGCCTCTCATACCAGGCAAGTATACGCAATGCGAGCCCCGGAGAGGGCCGCAGCTGTGGTACTTTGCGAGCTTCGGCCTGCAGCGGCCGAACAGCACACGGTCGCGTCCCGGCCTTCTTTCCCGGGCCGATGGGCAGCCGACCGCGGCTCACAGAGTGCGAGATACTGCGCCCACTCGCTGCGCCCTGCTGCGCCGGCTTTCTTGCGGGCGCCGCCTTTCTCCCGCCCGCTGACCCCGCCCTTGCGTCCCCCTCTCGACCCCTGCAGAGAAGCGGCCCACTTGCATGCAGTCAGGCTCGGGGTACTGGCTTGAAAAGGTGAGCGGCACGCGGGGTTTGCAGGTCCGGTCGCATTGGCGCTCCAGCCTGCCAGCAGCTCCGTTGCTGCGCACAGTGCCAGATACCACCCTCACGAGCAGGCACCACCCTGTGCCTCTCCTGCACAACACGCCTTGACCGGTTTGCGTCTCCCCTGTCCGCAGGCCACGCCCAACGACGGGCTGAAGCCGGCTGAGCTGGACTACTCCCAGATCGCACTCACATACGAGGGCGTGGCCTGGGCGCAGCTGGCCAAGGTGGAAGGCTCGGGCGCCGCCTCCTGGCCCCGCCTGCTTCCTGCCGCCGCCAAGTCGCAGTGCGGCTGCTGCAAGCTGTGCTTCGCGCAGAATGTGGCGGCGCTGGCAGACACAACGGTGAGCCGGAGGGCAACGCCGGCTGCGAAGGTCGTGCAGCATCGGCAGTGCACGCTGCACAGGCTGCGAGGATGCGCACGTGGAGCTGGCCCTCAGAACCACCCGGCCCCCATTGCTCACGCTTGCAGGGTGCCACGCCCATCAAATGCAAGCGCTGGTCTTACCGCTCCAAGGACGGCGTGTGCCGCCTGTTTGGGCCCAGCAGCAGCACGGCGCGCAGCGTGGCGCTGACGGCGCTGACGGCCAAGGACCAGGAGTGGGCCTCAGGCACAGGTGCGTGCAGCGGGAGGCAAACTGGAGCAGACACATGCACGAGTTGATGGTAACCTGCAGTGGGAGTGTCCGTTGTCATGGGCATCATGCTGCTGGCCCTGTGCGGTTTGGGCACCTGCACGCACACCCACTGAACCAGCATCTGCACCACCCTTGCACCATGCCGCAGGCGAGCGCTACGCCAACCTTTTCTCTCCCGGCCAGGTGGCGCCCGGCGCAGCGCAGTGCCAATTTATTGCCATGGGCGGCGGAGGCCTGCCTGGCGGCCTGTCTGGCGGGTCCAGCCTGCGGCCGCCACCGCCGGCAGCCAAGGCGGTTGACGCAGTGTCACAGCTGGCCAAGTCGCCGCCACCGCCAAGCAAAAAGTCGCCGCCGCCGCCAAGCAAAAAGTCGCCGCCGCCGCCAAGCAAGAAGCCACCACCGCCGCGGCCACCACCGCCCGTCAAAAAGCCGCTCACACCACCGCCGCTGGTGGCGCGCAAAGTCCTGCAGCCCGTGGGCTGACCCCACCTCGCATAGTGCGGTGCCACTGCCCCCAGTGTCCCTCTGCCCCCCCCCCGGACAGCAGTGCGCCGCAACGCAACCAGCCCCATCACGTTGACATGCTTATGCAGCACAGCTATGCGCAGGCGGCCGGCCAGCCGGCCGGCCACCTGCCACACCGCTGCCATGCCGCCCCGGCGCACCCTACATGCGGCTTCTGACCCACTGTTTTTTTACATGGCCTCGCCTCTGCCTGCGCTGGCCGCCCTGCTCTTCTTTGCAGCTGGCTCCTGCTGCTTCCCTGTGTCGCTTCCTTGCTCGCCCTATGCTCGCTCCCTCCCTCGACTCTCTTGCTCTGCTCCACCCACTCACGCCCCCAGCCGGCCGTGCTGCACGGCGCGCCTGCCGCCACCATCTCTTTCTTGCTCCGCCCTGCCCCTCCAGCCCTCATCCCAATGTTGCCCACCTACTTCACCACTCACTTCCCATCTCCCTCATGGTATTACCTTTGTGTGGACCTTGTCTGCATGCACAGGTAGACGTGACCTGGTGCCATGCCTCGCCTGCTCACTGCCCGCACCCCTCCACATCACCCATGACTCCCAGCCTAACATGACCAGTAAATTTTCTGCAGCATTTTTATGCCTCATGCGCCTTGATAGACGCTGTGCTGGCACTGTCCTGCACCGCCTCGCTGTAACGATTGCACTGACATCACCCTCAAAGCAAGCATGCGTCTCCAAGCGGCGCTGCGCTGGCAGCTCGGGCGGGCAGCACCGCTGGGCATGACAGGGACAGAACGCGCAGGCCTGCTGGAGGGGTTGCAGGCTCCTTCAAACACTTGCACGGGCATGCGAAATGCCCATCCACTGCTTGCCAACTCTGCTGCCAACGCACCCGCCCGCCCATGCCGCCGCCGAATTGCCACCGGTGGGGGAGCCCTCAGGGCTGGTCGGCCTGCTGCAGAGCTTCTCTTCGTGGCCTCCTGACCCTTACCCTTGCCGAAGCAGATCCCTCGCCAAAGGGCGCTGCTCGCGTAGCAGAAGGCGAGGCCCGCCCGGTGTGCGCGGCGGGGGAGAGCAGCGATGAGCCTTGAGATTGAGGCGACGGAGTGAGTGCCTGAATCGGGGGCGGTTGGCCGCCCCACGCTCCCTGCGCCGAGTTTGTGCGCCCGGCTGTGCAGTGGGGGCACGGCTGGCCCTGGCGGCCTGTTGGAAGACTCTGCACATACACATATTGTGATGGGCGCAGGCGATGGGCGGCAGGGCCACTATGTGCTCACCGCCGCCGCCGCCACCGCTGCCGCCGCCGCCGCTGCTCGCCCACCCACCCTCGTGGGCCCCGCTGTCTGCAGTGTGATCAAGATCATCCTGCAGTTTTGCAAGGAGAACTCGCTGGTGGAGTCCTTCAATGCCATCCAGGTGCTGCTGCCGCGCAGAGCGGGGGACAGCGGGGCTGCCGCTGCTCGCCAGTCTGCTCGGCGTTCGACATTGCCATGCTGGCACCAACCACTTGCACCTGCCTGCCGACCCCTCACGCGCTGCCGCCCCGTCCTGATACTTCTCCCCTCCCGCAGAATGAGTGCCAGGTGTCGCTGAACACGGTGGACAGCATTGAGAGCTTTGTGTCGGACATCAACAATGGGCGGTGGGACCTGGTGCTGCCCCAGGTGGCCTCCCTCAAGCTGCCGCGCGCCAAGCTGGAGGACCTGTACGAGCAGGTGGGGCAGGGGCGGGGGCACGGACGCAGAGATGGGCAGCTGACCGGATGGGCAGGGCGGGCATGCTGGCCGCCTATGTGCAGCGTGCTGTTTGCAAGCTGCTGCTCGTGCCTTCAGATGGATGCACAGCGCCTCAAGCACGGCCATGCTCCTGTCATTCCTGTGCCCCATGCCCGCCCCGCCCCGCCCCGCGCCCAGGTGGTGCTGGAGCTGCTGGAGCTGAGGGAGACAGACACGGCGCGTGCAATGCTGCGGCAAACTCAGGTGCGTGCCCAGCAGTAGCACTGAGTTCTGTGCATCCACTGCAAGTGCAGCAGCAGGGGTGCGTGATCACAGCAGGGCCTGTGATCGCCTGCAGCTGCGCAATGGATCAACACTTCTGCAGCCGTGTCCAATCAAGCAGCACCTGACAATTTACATACTTACTGCGCCGCCCCTTGCCTCCTGGCCCTGACCCTATCAACAATGCTGTGACACGTGACAGACCGCCCTGCCGCTCCCTGCCGTGCCAGGTGTTTGCGCGCATGAAGCAGGACGATGCGGAGCGGTACCTGCGGCTGGAGCACCTGGCCAACCGGTGGGTGCAGGCGGCAGGCGGCGCCGAGCCTGCCCCCTCCACCCCTGCCGCTGCGGACGCTTGCGCAGCCCCGCCGCCCCATCTGCCCCTGTTGCCTCCCCGTCCGCACTCATCCGCTGGCCCTCCGCTCCTCACACCCCATTCATTCCCCCAGCTCCTACTTTGACGCGCGCGAGCTGTACGGCAGCACCCCTCGCGACAAGCGGCGGGCACAGCTGGCGCATGCGTTGTCCAGCGAGGTGTCCACTGTGCCGCCCTCGCGCCTCATGGCGCTGGTGGGGCAGGCGCTCAAGTGGTAAGGGAGAGGGGAGTGTGGGTGGCTGGCTGGGTGAGTTGCCCTGATGCGACGAAGGGCTGATGTGAAATGTGGCAGTGGCAAGGCATGGCATGGCAGTAGTAAGCAAAACCCATGGCATCAGCTGGCCCTGCGCCCCTTGCTTCTGGCCATCCACCCGCGCAGGCAGCAGCAGCAGGGCATGCTCCCACCAGGTGCCGCGTTTGACCTGTTCCGTGGCACAGCGGCGGGTGCACGGGACGAGGTGGAGACATTCCCCACAGACCTGGACCGGCAGGTGGGTTGGTGGGTGGGGTGGAGAGATGAGGAGATTGCCATTGGGTGGGTTAAGGGGGGGCCAGGA
>VIYQ01001468.1:0-11646 GCA_009928355.1 Chlorella sp. CH2018
GCAGCAGCAGCAGCAGCAGCAGCAGGCACAGCAGCAGCAGCAGCAGCAGCAGATAGGATGGCCAGGAGCGCTGCCAGGCGAGCAGCAGCCGCTGAAGCAGGCAGTGCAGCAGCAACCACCGGTGCAGCTTCCATTGGAGCAGCCGGCACCGCTGCCGTGGCAGGCGGAAGAGCCCGACCAGCAGCAGCAGCAGGCTGCCACCGCTGCTCCCCAGCCTGCCCTCCCAGCTCCTGCTGCGCCGCTGGATGATGCCTGGCAGCACGCCTTCCAGACACAGTGGCCAGCGCAGCACGCGCAGCAGGCGCAGCAGCAGCCAACGCAGCCGCGGGCAGCACGGGCTGGCCGGCAGCGTGCGGCGGCAGCTGAGGACAATGCCGATTGGATGGAAGATGAGGATGAGGAGATTTCAGACGATTCGCAGGGCTCAGCAGGGGAGGACAGCTACCATCCTGAGGAGGGCGCCAGCAGCAGCAGTGCGGAGGAGGGCAGCGCATCTGATTCGGAGGGCTGGGGCGGCGGCCGGCGGCGGGCCTCTGGCCGGGCACCGGCCCGCACGTCGCAGCGCGCACGGCGGCGGTGATGCGCTGCGCCCTGGGCGCTGTTGCTGTGAGTTGACGTTTGTGATGCTGCCTGTAACACTTCCGCGGCCTGTGTTGGGATGTGAGGCAACGGCAGGGGCGCCGTGTGGTGTAGAGCAGAGGGGCAGTGCAGTTTACAGCAAGAGCTTCCTTACAAGTCAAGGAGCAGCGGCTGCAGCTTTCAGGTTCCCGAGATGGCAGCAAGTCGCTTCAGAGGAGTGCAGCAAGGCAAGTTGCGTGAATGAACAGGCAGGCAGGGGCAGGCTTCTGTGGCCTGGCTTCCCTAGCTGCCGCCGCTGCTGATCAGTCGGGGCAGCCACAGCAGCAGCGGCAGGGGAAGCACACGACAGCCGCAATCATGTCAACAAACGCCTTCAGCACCCGGCATGGGCAGCTGCATGGAGACAGGTTGGGGCGGAGGCAGGCTGGTAGTGAGAGGGCCAGCGCATGCGAGGTGGCGGCAGCGGCAGCAGCAGTGGGAGCACGGGCGGCGGTGTCGCGCTGCACCCGTGACCAGGCCGCCTGGGCGCCAAGTTCAGTGGCATCAATGCGCGCAGGCGAGCGAACAACCCTGCTCGCCGGAAGCCCCCGACACGTCCAGGCTCGCAGCCTGCCTGAACTCACATGCAGATCTCGCATGGACAACACATGGCCGCTCAGAGGCGGTCTGCGCGACGGATGGCAGCGAACAAAAGGGGCACACAGCCTGTGGGCAGCGGTGGCGCCGCCTCAGCTGCTGCCTCACGCCGCAGGCCTGCCTCAGGCTTGCCGAGGGATCATCCGGCAGCAGCAGCCCGCAGTACTTACAATCATTATCATAGCACCGGACGGTTGTCGTATAACCTGGTTGCCGAGCCAAGGCGACAACCCACCTTGCGGAGCAGGTGATGGTGCCGCCGGCGAAGTGGCGCCACTTCGCCGCCGCTCCTTGCGCCCGTCTTTCCTGCCGCTGCAAAGGCCAGACCAAGCCTCCTTCACCCGTGAACTGATAAGACCTAGCAACGTAGTGAGACCATCAGGGGGGATGACCGAGACCCCAGTGTATACCGGCTTGACCATCGTGCCGCCACCCGGTGCTGCCGTCGCTGTGCTGCGCTGTGCCACCCCGAGGGCTGGTCTCCGGCGGCTAGAGCTGGCTGCGCCGGGCATCATGCGACTCAGCATCTCCAGTAGATCGTTTTACCAAGCCTGCCCCCCAAGCGCGCCCCTTCTCCAGCGCACTCGGCAGCCGGCTGCGGCGCAGCAAGCGCCATGCGTGCAGCCCCAGCCATTGCTGCACTACTTCTAACACTGGCAGTTTATGCGCACGGCCGTGCGCTGCAGCAGGCGAGCTGGCAGCTCGGGACTTGCGCCCGCGGGAGCTGCTCTGCTCGGGCACAGCTCTGGCCTGCTGCAAATCACTGCAGTTGGGCACAGCTGTCTAAAAATAGGCCGCATAAGGATCCCGACACATGCGCGGTTGGCCGCCGCCATGTGCCGCCGCCGCCACACAACTGGTTGCCACACATTGCCTGTGCATGCTGCTTGCAGGGCGGCATTGCCATCGCTGCACCTGGCGGGCTGCCAACAATAACCAACAGCACGACGGCTGCATCCCCTTGGTCCAACTACACTCGGGAAGTGAATACGCTGTACATCGGCGTGAAGCCAATCTCGAGCACGGTTGCGGGTGAGACCATGAGAGGGTGTGTATGGGTTTGACGGCGGCCTGCTGCCTGCTGCACACAGCACAGTGCGTGCTCACACCTGCTGCTTCCGTTTTGAACAGCTGGCCCGCAAGCACATTGAGCTGCGCCATGCGCTGCAATCCTTGCCGGCATGACAGCGGCACGCTTTGGCCCAGGAGTGCACGCACTGGTTGTGCCGCCCATGCGCAGCAAGTGACGAGGCATGCGCATCGCTGTGCAACAACGACCAGCGGTGCGAGTGGTTTGCGTGGTGCCCCCAAAATGTGACCAACGGGTGAGTTGATGGGTCGCCATGGGCTGGCTGATGCAACCGTTGAGCTGAGGTGGCACTAGCTGGCATTGCGACCCACACGCAGAACTTGTGTAGTCGGAACGCACGTTGACGGCGTTTCCCCAGGCTTTGTGTGCACAGCACTCGTTCCACTGACCCGGCTGCCCTGCAAACCTCCCCACAATGCCAAAACTTAACGCAGGTGCGGCATCCCAGCCGCCAACAGCACCTTCACCTCCAATGTGCCACCGGGAGGCTGCGTCATCACATACGACAGTGTACCCAAGCGCTGGGCGGTGTTCGTTGCATACGGCAATGCAGTGCCCTTCGTGTCAGGAACGTTTGCGCCACCCGATGCCACAGCCAACAGCACGGCCACCCCTACCACTCGCAAGCTGCTACAGGGCGGCGGTGCCGGCGCAACGGTTTGGGGCAACTTCACCCGTGTGAAGGTGAGCTCCTTTCAGTTGCATGGTGGTGCATGTCACATGCATGCCACATGCACTGCCAGGGTTTGTCATGCCTCGCTCTTCCAAACGCTTGGACCGCCCCGCCCTGTGCTTGCAGAGGACATTCTGGCAAGGCATTGACGGCCTGCCGCCCACCACCGCCCAAACCGCCGAGGAGTGCGCCGGCGCCTGCAACGCCAACTCCAAATGCAAGCTGTGCTCGGGAGCAGTATGATGCATCAAAATAGCTGCCACCCTCCGCTTGCTCAGGGGTGGCCACCGGTCTGTTGTATTGGCTGCAAGGCACAACACGAGGAGGCGTAGGGCGCTGTGACAAGGACAACAGGATAGCAGCTGCTGTGCGGGCAGCTGATCAGCACCCACAGCCGCTCGGTGCTCGACTCCCTATGCCCCATCCTGCTTTCCAGGCGAGCTGTGGAGCCTGTGCCCGCCAGCCGCAGGCGCGGCGGGCTGTGAGGTCGCGAGCTTTGATGAAAAGGCGGCGCCGGTTGTGGTTCCGGGCGGGACCTGCCTGCTGTCATACGACGGCACCCCCGACCAGCTGGCCTACTTTGAAATGTGAGCTGGCAAAGACATGCCATTGCATTGGGGTGGGAGGAGGGTTAGATGGATGCTTGACAGCCAGCACTAGTTCGCAAGGAAACGCTCTAACAGCCCCTGCCCCCCGAAAGCAAGGCAATGCCTTCAAGGTAATGCCTAGGCAGCTGCCTCGTGATCTCCCCTTGCTATCGGCAGCCAAGGATACAATGTCTCCTTTGAGGCCGGAAAGCGCAAGAGTAGTGAAGGAAGCTCCGGCACCAGCCCGCCCATTGTCCCCGGCCCAGGTGAGCTACCATATGACACGTGTGGTCTGTTTGGCAAACTGCAACTGCAGGCACCCAGCTGTCTGCACTGGCATGCCTTGCAAGGTTGGGTTGACAGCAGTCGCTGACTGGTGCTCCTGCTGCTGGTTGAGTGGCATTGGCCTCTCGCGCGCCTGCCACATGACCCAGCAAGTCGTACCAAGACTCCTCCTGTGCGCTGCAGTCATCAACATACCCATTCCTGGCGTCAGCCCCCCGGTTGGCAGCATCAGCCCTCCAGTCGGCAGCATCAGCCCTCCAGTCGGCAGCATCAGCCCTCCGGTCGGCGGCGTCAGCCCATCGCCGTTGACTCCAGGCGGCGGCGCCATCACCATGGCGCCTGCCAACGCCTCCAATGCCATAATTTCCACAAACATGTATTCCGTCAAAGGCATCGCGTGCCCCTACTTCAACGGATCGGCCTGGGGTTTCAATGCCGTCAATCAATCCAGGTGCGAGGTGGCTCTTCCTGGCTGCCTGCCCTGCGCAGGCATGGCGCGGCTGCGCGCCAGGCAGGCAGCAAGGAGCAACAGCCCCAGCGACTGGCATGGTCAGCTGTTGGGCAGCTGGCGCACCTTTACATGCCGACAAACTGCTTCCGTATCTGCCACCTGTTTGTCTCAGATACTGGGTGGCATCTTCAAAAGTTGCAGCCATCGACTGGGACAATGCTCTGGTGAGCATGCGTTAATTTGTCACAAGTTGTGGCACCAGCGCAGAGCCAGCAGACAGCGGAAGAAGTCGCCAGCGGAGCGTGCCAACAAGGAATGCTGAGCAGCGGTTGCCTGTGCGACCTTTCGCTGGGCTCTGGCTGCCCGATGGCGGTGGCTGGGCATACAAGGCAGCCATGCAGCTCTGCTGCCAATGGAACTCTTCAGTGCACACAGAACTAAGCATGACCATTCAAAACTCGGGTTGCACTTCCATGCAGGACCTGGCTGACCGGCTGTGCGCCAGCTGGGCGGCTGCGGGCCCCACCCTTCTGGCCGCTTTTGAAGAGCCTGGCAGCGAGGAAGCCAACATAGCAGCAGCGGCGGCCGCTCAGACTTGTGGCAGTGGTGGAAATCGCCTGGGATCGTACTACATGCACGCTGGCAACCCGGATGACGACTACTCAGATGGCTCGCGGGCGGCGGAGTGAGTGCCAACTGACACTTGTTCCACTGCCCTCAAATGGTCTTGCGTCGCGCTGCCTTGCATGTGCTTGCGGCCAGTCTGACCTGCAACCCATGCACCGCCCCGCCAGGTATGCCTCCAAGTGGCTGGCGGCGGCGGATGCGGCCGGCTACGGCCTGTGCGTGGCAATCGGGCAGTTTGACCGCTCGGGGGCGCTGGTGCCCGGCACGGAGCGGTTTGTGCACAACCCCACGCCCTGGAGCGGGTCCGGCAACCCTGCAAATTCAGACATCAGGACGTTCTGGTTCCTGCCGGACAAGGGCCAGCCCACCACCTGCTCAGCATGGAATGGCACCGCATTTATGCGGGATACAGCCCAGCGAAAGGGCACAGTGACCACCCCCGCTACTGTCGACATGAACGCATTTTATGTGAGTGTTGGGAGACATGGGTTGGCAGCGTTGGATGGCGACGTGACGTGACAGCGGGGCTGCTGGACAAGCAGGGTTGCATACGTGCGTATGCCCGCACTGCTTATGCAACATGCCTCTGTCAGGCCATAACCTGCTGCTGTCCAGGCCACAACCAGCTGCCTGCACCTCAACCCTAAACGGCGTGACTGCAGTCGTATTTGGGGGACGTGTGCTCCAATGCACAGACCGCCGGCGGCACGCTGGCAGCTGCCATCAATGCCGGCGGTCCAACAGCAGACCTGGCGGCCCTCGCTTCGCTGTACACTTGTGGCAACAAAACAGCGGCCAACGACCTCAGGCTGGATCGGGAGGTCTCGCGCCGGGGCGCCCCGATCGGCAGTCGGGATTGGCAGCGCGCCATGAAGTGAGCGCACAGCAGCTGGCAGCAGCCGAGCTTGGGTCGGCTGCTGTTTTTGCTTGGCTGGGCACGCAAAGCATCTGGTGCTGCCCCCTCTGGCCTACATGTGGCAGTTCCATCGGTGCCATGCCAGGAACACACTCTGACACCCCTACACCTGGCCACACGCACCGCCCTGTTTCCCCTGCCCACGCAGCTATTCGAGGCAGTGGGTGGCCGCCCTGGACAGAATCGGCTACCCCTTCTGCGTCACCGTGGCCTTTTATGAGGATGGCTGGCCCATCAACGCCACCCAGGTCTACCCGGGTGGCGAGGCACCCACTCCTGTAGACACAGCGGCGCCAACCTGACGCGCCTGGGCACCCGGTGCTTCCTTGCTTCTGTACTTGCTTGCTCACTTGATCCCTTGCTCATCCCAGCCCGCCCGCTGTGTGCTATCTAGCCCTGTCATCTGAACTTGCTTCCGCACAGAGCTCCGTCCTCAAAACCCTTCTTACCCTCACCATCATGCCACGCGTGCCAGCTGCCAAACTTTGGTGCCACTTCACTGTGTCAATGAATGCATCCTCAATTCCAATGGGGCAGCCGCGATGTAGCCAGCAACACAATCACCGTCGCCAAGAACCCACCGCGCCGCTGTGGCGGCGGCACCGCCCCAGCGCAGCGTCGCTGGCACCCCAGTCGCCCGTCAGCTGGCCCGACAGGTCTACCGTAACACTCACATCGCATCCAATGCCCGTGGCGGAGCCCCTGCTGCTTGTGAGTGCCGCGGGGCTTCTGAGCAGCGCTTTATAGGGCGGTATTTGCTGCTGCCCCCGGCTCCCGTGTTGTAGCGAGTGTGAAAAGTCTTAATTCGCAGCGCTGGACAGTATCGGGGCACGCTGCTGGGAGCGGTCTGCCCAACCCGCCTCGCCAGCGCGCGCCACACCCTCTGCGTCCCAAACTCGTCGACGATGCGCTTCGAGCAGCTGGATCTCCCCCTCCGGAGTTCTCCGCATGCCCCCACCCTCACCGCCGCCGCTGCCCTCACCACCCTGGCCCTCGCCCTGCAGGCAGGCGGCATCGCCGGCACGCTGGGTGCGACCTTTGCGGTGTTCACAGCCGTCAGCTTCCTGGAAGTCCGCCGCAAGATCGAGGAGCAGATCGCAGCAGGCGAGGAGCCGTACCAGCTGCGTGTGGAGCAGCGGGTGCAGCCGCCTCGCAAACAGGCCTCTGGCGGCGGCAAGAAGGGCGGTGGCGGCAAGAAGGGCGGCAAGCGGAAGTAGGCGCTGCCAAGCGGCCTAGCAGCTGGTTGCCGGGAGGCATAGCAGCAAACGCGCAACTGCCAGCAACCCAGCCAGCCAGCCTCCTTTGAGTGAGCAGAAGTAGCATAGAAACGGTAGCAGCAGCAGCCTGGAGCGGCAGGTGCAGGGTCAGCAGCTTGGAGCATCACTAGCAACAGCCCCTGCAAACCAGCAGCGCGCTCAGCAGGCATGTACCAGCCGCTGGCGCCCGACCCGCTGCCGCCGGGGCCCCGGGTGACCAACCCGCTGGCTCCGCTGCTTCGCCTGCTGCTGCGCCTGTTCAATGTTGCACTCGCGGCGCTCGGCCTGCTGCTGATTGGTGCGGCCCTGTGGATGGGGCAGGGCTACCGGCACGGTGACGATGCACCGCCGCCACCCGGACCAGGGCCAGACGTCTCTCCAGCGGCATTTGGCGCAGCCCACGCAGCGGCGGCAGCCCTGGCGGCGGTAGCAGGCGGCGGCAGGGCGGGGCATGACCCTGGGGTGGCCAGCTTTCCCTGGTGAGGGGGCATGGGCAGACAGCTCCATGTGGTGGCTGCACATGGGTGCTGGTTTGTTGCTTGGGATAGAGCTGGTGGGGAGGCAGGAGTGGCGACAGCCACGACGGTTCCTTGGTGTTGCGCCATCCTCTGCTGTCGCCTTTTTATCGACCCGGCGGCTGCGCCTGTGTCGTCCTAACACCTGCTGCTGCTCTTGCTTGTTTACTTCACCGTTTCCTTGCCCCCACCTGCACAGGTTCATCTACCTAGTAGGCTGCGTTGGCGCCTATGCCTTTGCCACCGCGCTGTGCGGGCTGGCGGGCGTGAAGCGCGACCGCCGCCTGCAGCTGGGGGCCTACATCCTGCTGCTGGCACTACTGGTGAGCAGGCGTACGCTTTCTTTCTAGCTCCTGTCCTCCAAACTCTGCCCTTGCAAACGGTGTTGCAGTTGGCACGCAGCTGTGGCCTGTGGCTGATGCTGCACAGGGGATGGAAGTCCAGGGGGAGGGCGCAGAGGGCAGCTGGCTTGCATGCGCTGCACTGCCCTGGCTTCGCCTGCTTTTCGCCTGCTCTCGCCGCCCCTGAATATTTTCTGTGACCCCGCCACCGCTGGCTGGCAGGTGCTGGGGGAGGCGGCGGCGGTGCTGCTGCTGCTCACAGACAACGCGTGGCGCGCCCGCATCCCAGGTGAGCTGCCCTCCCTGGGGCAGGCCTGAACGAATCCCAGCTGGCCGGCTGGCCGGCTGGCAGCACACCGGTTGAGCGGGCGGGGGCGTGAGGGCGTGTGTGCTGGCGGCTACATACGTGTGCAACCACCTTGCATGCCCTCTGCTTGTTATCGCACCCTGGCTGCCTGCCGCTCCCTGCATCCATCACAGATGACCCCTCGGGCCGCTGGCGCCAGGCGCAGCAGGCGCTGGCTGACAACCCGCGGACCGCCCGCCTGGCGGCAGTGGGCGTGCTGGGGGCTGAGTTGCTGGCCCTGGCCGCCGCGTGCGCGCTGCAAGCCATCTACCAGCAGGCGTACGATGCATGGATGGATGACCGGGAGGTGAGGCGCAGCTGCACACCAGTGCAGGGATAATCATTTCAGCGCTTATCATTTGTCCCTGCTGCCGCTGGGTGTGCTCTGCCTGCTGATGTGGGCACTGGCTTGGGGTCGGTGCCTCTGGGCCTGCGGAGCTGCTGGCTGGCGAGCTGCTGGCTGGGAGCAGCAGGTGCGCCACCACCTTGCTGCTGGCCAACTAAATGTGTGCGCTGTGGCTGCCTGCACCACAGCCCACTCACCATCATCGCATTCACCCCTTGCCCCACGCTCTGCAGGAGCAGGCTGAGCGGGCGCAGGCAGCCATGAACGCAGCGGTGGCGCAGACGTATGGCGGCATGGCCGGCGCGCGCAGCGGGCGCTGGAAACGATACGGCCTGGAGCCGTCACAGATTGAGGCCACGGCTAATGCCGCGCGCCAGACGACCGCGGTGCTGCAGCCTGGTGTCGCCTGAGCTGCTCCTCTCGTCCGGCAGTGCGGCTTGGAGGGACGAGGCTGGGCAGCGGCGGCGGCTGAGGTGCTGCAGAGGTGGTGCCGGCGTGAGGCGCCGTCCTAATGCTTTAAGTTCGCCCCTGTATGACTGACAGATGGAGGCCTTCCGCTCATTTGTTTCCTGAGGTTGTAATCAGATTTAGAATGCGGCATACCCAAAGTTTGCCGCAGCCCGTGCCGTGGCACCGTGCCGTGCCGTCTTGCTGGCACAGCATGCCCGGCGGCAGGCATGGCAGATGAATGGGGTCCCGCTGGCATGATTCCGAACATCCTCACAGCTCCTGGTTGCTGTCCGCGCGCTTTCAAGCAGGCTGCGGCTCACGTGCAGAACGTGAGCGCGGCGGCCGCAAATTTGCGCGCGCTCGAGCTCCAGGCACTACCTGCTACAATTAGCCTGCATTGCCCACAGCAGTGTAGCAGCGCTTGCAAGGCGCGGGCGGGCCGCTGGGCAAACCCTCGCCCATGAGCTTGCCCTGGCGCCGCCTGCTGGCCCTGCTGCTGGTGGCCAGCAGCTGCCATGGAGCGCCGGAGTCGCATGAAGACGGTAGCCTGCGGCTGGCGGCACAGCACCCCTGGCCACCGCCGCTCCCGCCGTGCCGAGACGCTCTCGGTTCGCTTGCATGCACTCTCGCTGGCGGGTGGTGCCCGGCCCATGAGGCGGCCCTCCCACCCAGCCACTGCACTGATGGCAGTGGGGACTGCAGCACCAGCACCAGCAACGGCAGCAGCAACGGCACGCAGGCGGGACCGCATCAGCACAAGCCGCTGCGGCCGCTCGACAGAACAGATTGGCTGGGCCTGGGTACCGCAGCTGTGGCACTGCTGTTGGCAGCGACAGGTGGCATCGGCGGTGGCGCCATCCTAGTCCCCATCTACTTGATGGTGCTAGGTGAGAGGATGTTTTTCTCTGTTGGGTTCCAAACGCCTACATGCATGCCAGCACAGCTCCCAGCCGTCTGCCCCAGCCGCCGCTTGCCAGCTCTTGGCACCTCTCACTCCACACCCACCTCCCTGCGTCCACGCCGCCGCAGGCTTCTCCACTGCCGGCGCCGTGGCGCTCAGCAACATCACCATCGTTGGCGGCACGCTCGCCAACTTGGCATTCAACACCGCCCGGGTGAGGCGCGGCACGCAGCGCTGTCTGCCAGCAATTGCTGTACCTTGCGGTCGGCTGTGGCTCAGTGCTCCCCTGTCTGGCCTCTTGCTTTGATTGCGCTGGACATCCGTGCATCGCCGCATGGTTTTGGCTGGCGCCGAGCTGCAAGGCTAGACTAGACTAGAATACGCCTCCCCCCCAGCTAGCTCGTGCCGCAGCCTCCCCCAGACCTCCCGCTGCCGATCCACCTCCGCCTGCTGGCTCCGCCCTGCCGCAGGCGCACCCGCTGCACCCGGAGCGGCCGCTCATTGATTGGAACCTGGTAATGGTCATGGAGCCGTCGACGATTCTTGGAGCAGTGGCGGGGGGCTACGTCAACAAGGTGAGCCGCCGCCCCTGGCTGGCTGCCACAGCTGCAGCATGCATGATGTGGGCTGGGCGTTCCCGGCTGCTGTGCGGTGCGGCTTGCGCGAGGAGCCCCATCTGTGTGCGCCGGGCTGCTGGTTAGTGCGGCCGGCATGTTCGCCTCTGCATTCCGCCGCTGTGTGTTGCTGGGAGGTGGTGCGCGGCAGTACTGCTGTGCAGCCACCGCTGCCGGCTGCCCCGAACTCAACGAAACACGCCCGCCTGCCTGTCCGCTCCCTTGCAGGTTCTGCCGGCATGGCTGACCACTGTCACGCTGTGCCTGCTGCTGCTGTTCGTCACCTACAAGATGCTGCACAAGGCGGTTGATATCCGCTTCAAGGAGCGGCGGGCGCTCCAGGAGTCGCTGCGCCGCCTATCGGCAGTGGATGCAGGTGCGCAGAATCCTGTCGCCTGTGTGAATCTGCCCACGTCGCTGTATCCAGCAGCATGGCTGAGCAGCAGTGTGCGCCGCCTGTTGGGAGGTAACGCAGTTGCAATCTCTCGCTGCTGCCAGCCTACCTTCTGCCTCGCATGCCTGCCTGAGGGCTGCTTGCTGCGTGCGCTGCTGCACTGCCCCCTCCTATCAGAGCGTTGCACGCGCCCTCCGTCCCAGCTACCCAGCTGCTCACCACAATGCTCTGAACCAATCCCATCATTGCAGAGGGCGGCGACCTTTTGGACCACATCCCCACCCCGCTGCTCCAGCCGCTGCTGCACTTGGATGGCGGCGACTCAGAGGGCAGCCCCACTGGCGCCAGCCGTGCGCCCAGCCTGCCAGCGCCTTTGGCCGACAGGCTGAACAGCAGCAGTAGCAGTGGCAGCGGCGGCGGCTTTGAGGGCGGCGCAGGAGGTGCAGTGATTGTGCTGCGGCAGCCGGCAGACAGTGCCAACAGCGAGGTGCGCGTGGATTTGGAGGTGGGAGCACAGCTGCCGGATGGAGGCAGCGCCCCCGCTCCCATCCAGCGAGCTGCCAGCGAGCCGATGCCCATTGGGCAGGCCGGCAGCCGAGCGCTGCCCATGCTGACACCCATCATGTGAGCAGGGTGGGG
>VIYQ01001469.1:0-24888 GCA_009928355.1 Chlorella sp. CH2018
GGGGCTGGGCGGCGGGCGCGGGGGGCGGCCCCCTTTCGCGGCAGGCAAAACCCACAGGGGGAGCGCACGGGGTGGCCGTTCCGGCGCCCGGAGCGCGCGCGAGCAAGGGGTGCGCACCTCACCTCGCTCGGCGGGGCTCGCCGCGCTCAGAAACGATTCGGGGGCCCGCGCAGATTGCGATCGTTACTTGGGGTGGGCCTGAACGCCCGCCAGACGCCGCGGCGGGCTGCGGGGAGCCCTGCCGGCTCGCTCGCGGGCTGTGGGTCGTGCTGCAAGCTCCGGGGTGCCTACCGGACCGCCTGGTAACTGCTGCGCGCCCCCTTGCCCACCCCATCCACAAGCCCATCCGCCCAGTTGGCAGCTGCATGCAGGCGGGCCCAGGAGCTTTCGAGCCGTTGGCCCGCCAGCAGCTACCCCCTGCACATGTTGTGCACAATGCAGCAGGGCTGGGCCCTCCGGCCACCGCTGGGTCCAGAGCCCCTCGCCTCCCGCCACCAGAGGACAGCACAGCCTCCCCCTGTGTGCTCAGCACAGAGAGCAGAGGGCCCTGGGTGAGAATTGGAGGCCAGATGGTGGAGCCGCCCTGGTGCCGCCGCCGCCGCGCCTGCCGCTCCCGCCTGCCGCGCCTTGGAACGGTGCTCGACTGTGGCGCCTCCCCCCCTGCAGCGAGCCGCCTCCACCACGGCCGTTGCAGCCCCTGTATGGCTCCTTTGTGCGGCCGCTGGTGGACTTGGAGCGCACATCGGCCTGCCGCCGGTGCAGCGGCACTGGCAGCGTGCCCTGCCCTGCCTGCAATGGCGCAGGCCGCCTGCCGCGGGGCGGCTACCAGAAGCGCAACCCCGTCAACGCCAGCAGAGTTGTGGGTGAGGCGTGACAGCTGCGGTGACTGAGGCCGCTGGTTGCCAGTGCGAGGAGCTGGCTGCTGCCTGCCTCTGCCTGCCCCGGCCGCGGCGCGCCTGCCTGCTGTTGTGCCCTGCTGCCCATTGCCGCTGCCTGTGCTGCCTGGCTGCCAGTGCCACTGCCTCCCGTGCGGGTGCATCATCGCTGCCCCGGCATACACCAGGAGCGGAGGCATTGGCATTCAGACGGCCACCGGTCTGCAGGCGCTTGCATGCTGTTGATCCCCATTCAGCCCCGTTGGAGCCCCGTTGAGCCCCGTTGAGCCCTGTTGAGCAGCCAGCCCAGCACCCATTGCTCGCTGCCCTCCTTGCAGGATCCAAGTGGACGGCCATGGAGCGCACGCTGGGCTGGCGGCACTTTGAGGCTGTGCAGAAGCGGGGGCAGGGGCGGGAGGCCTTTGTGCTCCTAGAGTCCACCTGCGACCGCGACACCAAGCTGTGGGTGAGCCAGCGTTTTTTTGTTTCTCTTCCATTTCGTTTAGAGCCCACCTGCGACACTGCGACACCAAGCTGTGGGTGAGCCAGCCATTTTTTTGTTTCTTTCATTTCTTCTAGAGTCCACCTGCGACCGCGACACCAAGCTGTAGGTGAGTCGTCACGGCATATTTAATTGTGTAGGGGCTGGTTGTGGGGTTGAGGAGCTCGGGCGCTGCTGGAGGCCACCTGCAGCCGTTGAGCTTGTTCCTGTGGGTGACTGGCTCCTGTGGGAGACTTGCTCCTGTGCAGCCGGGTGAGCGGGTGCTGCTTTCGTGATGACAGCAGCAGGACCTGGGTACCGTACTCAGGAGCCCCAGCAATCTGCTCCACCTGCCCTTGCCACGGGTCCTGCCTTGCCGCAACCCACCTCCCGTCCAGCGCTGTCCGCAACCCAGCCGCTCGCTGACCTACCTCCCGCCCCGCCCCTCCGCGCCCCTGCTGCACAGGTGAACCTGCAGAACTTGAAGGACAGGGCGCGCTGGGCCTCCGGCTGGCTGCAGAAAGAGGAGATGCGAGCGCTGGAGGCGGAGCGGGATGCCGCGGCGCAGGCCGGCCCGGCGTGCAAAGCGTGCGGCGCCAGCGGCCTCATCGCCTGCCCGCTGTGCAGCCTGGGCGGCCAGGTTGTGGAGCTCTAGCTACTCAGATTGCTCGCCGAAACCCAGATTCGGATAAGTCGCGTTCTCAGCAGACAGACCAGCTGACCTAGGCAGCAGCACCTTGCCTCCTGTACCAACCCCGATGTACCACCCCCCCTCCTAGCTGCAATCCCGCCCAACTTGCATGCCTGCTGTCCCGCAGGGCCTTCTAACTCCACTCTCTGACTTAATCAATTGATTTTACTGTCATCTTGATATTGAAACCATGCTAGCACAACGGCCAGGAGCCGCCTCCAAAACTGCCGCCAGCCTGCTGAGCTGGCGCTGCCGGGCGTGTTGGCCGTGGTTGGCGTGATGACGCCTGATCTGCAAGGCTTCCTCCATCCTGGCTGCGAAACCTCACTCAATCTGCACGAATCTCAAACCTTCTTCCAAATCGATCTTGATCCTCAGCTAGCGAGGCAGGCAGGGCGCTGCGCCGCCGGGGCGCCGCCGCCGCCCCCCACCGCAGCTGCCCAGCCCTCTCTCCCTAGCCGGCCTCTGCTCGCGAGTTGCCCATGGTTCGCGCGGCGGGAATCGGGACGGAGGAGGTGGAGCAGGCGGTGGCCGCCATCGTATTGCACCTGGACCCCAGCCGCTGGGTCGCCGTGGATATTGGCGGCAGCGGCGAGCGGCTGCGCCACACGCACCCGCCCCGCTGCCCCAAGGCGTTCAGGGCGATGTTCCAGGGGAATCATGCGGTCAAGCTGCAGGTGGGCATGCAGGGGAGGGTACTGTTGAGGGCGCATGCCATGCCATCAGGCAGTGCCGCCTGCTCTCGCCGCGCTGCACCTGGCGCTCGAGCGGCGGCGGCAGCTGGGATGCCCTGCAGCCGCCATTGAGCACCATGCCACCCGTGCACCTGACTTGTGCACCGCTGCGCAAGTTCTGGTGCGGCAAACGAAGGCTGAACCACTTAACTCACCAATCACCGACATGTAGTCGTACAACCACCCCTGCTTCTGTCCTGCCCCCTCCAGGTGAAGGGCAAGTTCCAGTGCGGCAACGAGCGCTGCCGGCGCAGCTGGAGCAGCGCCATGGGCCTGCTGCTGCTCACTGTGCAGCCGGCGCAAGGCGGCGCTTTCAAGTGAGCAGTGCGCAGCGGCGGATTAAGGGCGACGGGGCAGGCTAAGTTGAGTGGCTACCTTCCTCCTGCAAGTATGCTCAGATGGGCACGTTGGCGCTGATCTGCCCACTCCCCACCAATCCTCCTCCCTGCCGCGCAGGTGGAGCATCACAGCCCTGGAGCAGGGCGCTGCCCTCCAAACGCACACCAGTGTCGTGTTGACCGTGCATCTCCCCTGCACCATCCCCACTCCTCCGTGCTGAGCAGGTTCAGCTTCACAGCGCTGGAGCAGGGCTGCCAGCGGTGCGGGCGGGACGTGTACACGCGAATGTATGCGGATGAGGCGGCTCGCGTGGCCGAGTGGATGGAAGGTGGGCGCCGGCGGACCTAGTGCCTTCCACCACTGCCTGCTGCTGTCCCTGCACAGCTTCAGAACATTTCAGAAGTTGTTGCAGCTCGCTCGAGCGGCAGCAGCGTGGCAACATGGCATTCTTCAACAGCAGAACTCCTCACATTCGCCCTGCCTGCAGATGCATACGTGCATGGGGAGTACCCGGAGCGGCAGCAGCGCGCATCACACATGCGGCGGCCGCACGACCGCAAGCGCTGCTCCGCCTGCAAGGCCGGGCTGCACTAGTCCCCATGCATGTCAGCGCTGGAACTGAAAAGTGCAGCGCCGCTTGGTTGGACGCTTGCAATGGCTGGATATGCAGGATTGCAGGATTGCACACATGCTCAAGGATGCAATGCAAAAGTGACGCAGGCTCAATGGAACTCAAAGCAGCACAGGCATCAACATGAGAGGGAGCGCAGCGCTTGCCCTGCCACATGCATATGCAGCACGCCGTGCGCAGCTCAGCCTGCACGGCTGCCGTTCGTGGCAGCGCTGCTCACGGCTGGCGCAGGGCGCAGGGCTGCTCGGCCAGGCATTCACAACCGCCGCAGCTCACGCTGCCTCGGTTGGCTGCCGGCAGCAGCTCAGCTGCTAACAGGCTGCTAACAGGCTGCTTGCTAACAGGCTGTACCAGATTCTCACGGCTGGTCCAGGGCGCAGGGGTGCTGCCCCATGAACTCCTCCCTGTACTCGGTGTCCTGCAGGCGCGGGTAGTCGGTGTACTGCGGTGCAGGCAAGAGGGGATACGTTTGGCGTCAGCTGGAGCGTAGACTTGTTCGGGGACGCACTGCACCCTGCAGCTACAGCCGGGCAGTCAGCAAGCTGCGGAGTCAGCAAGCTGCACCACATGATGCATCAGGGCACGGACGGATGCTGCAGAGCGCTACACGCTACAAACACAACAAGGTGCTGCTCGCCGCCAAAGAAGCAGCGCTGCTCACCCCCACGTCGTCGAAGGTGTAGAAGGTGTCTCGGTGGTCTGCGGCAGGGCCAGGGGGCAGAAGAGCCGGGCTTGCCTGAGTTCCATTCCATTCCTTGTCTGTGGCGCACAGGAGCCGATGGGTACATACATATATGTCTGGACGCGTGCAACGGCGCCTTCACAACTTACAGGGGTTGAGGGGCACCCAGGCAGAGCGCAACGGTAGACCCAGTGCAATCAAATCGTACACCAAAGGGTGCAGCATGCCCTGTCAACTTTGACCACATCCGCTGCTCACAGGGGTTGAGGGGCGCATCCAGGCAGAAGCGAAGCGGCAGGTCTGGATTGGCGATGAAAGGCCGGCCGTAGGCAACCAGGTCGGCATGGCCTGCCAGTAGGTGGCAAGCAGCAGGGCGGCGCAATGAGCGGTGCAATACCCAATCACAGGTGCCAGCTGGGTCTGGGGCAGCCAGCCAGCAACCAGCCGTCCTGCATGGCTCTCCCTGCATCAAGGGCATCGCTGTCCGCAGGCTGCATTCGGACCGCACCTGACTGCACAGCGTGCATGCCGCTCTCCCGCTTGTAGCCGCCTGCCGCAATGAACGGGCCGCGCCACACCTGCATAGCGGCCATGCTTGCTCAACCGTTGGTGCAGGGCAGGTGGTAGCTGTGCAGGAAAGCTGCATGGAAGCGACAAGCCAATCCCCAGCTGAGCACTCAGCGCACCTTGCGAAGGGCTCCCTCGGGGCCTGGCGCGTGTGGAAGCGGTCAACACGGCAGGGATCTCAGCGCAGGTAATACAGATCAAGCCTGACCTTTCTGAAGGGGTCCAGCGAGTCCTGCGTCTCACGGATGGTCTGGTTGGCGGCCCGTGGCTCAACCAAGTGCACCTGCAAGCAGCCGGCGGCATGCAACAGACAATGTAATCGATTGCACCTGCAGGGGCGGGCGGTCAGGGGTTGGGGATTCGGCCTGCAAGCAACGGGGCCCAAACATGCACGGCCTGCATGCACCATGCTTGGTCCCCCCGCAACACAGCCGCGTGGTTGCAACACGGCATCCCTACACGCTAGCTGGGCTTGGCTCAGCTACTCACGTACAGCAGGCCCCGCCTGCAGGGCAAGGTGGTGGGCAGAAGGCAAAGCGGGCTGGCTCAGCAGGGTTGCGAAGCAGCGCCCTAGTCGGCAGTGCCAAGCCAAGCTCACTTGTTCAGCTCCTCCAGCAGGTATGATCCCAGGGCGTACGGGTGCTCATCGGTAGCGTTCTGGAAGCCGCCAAACAGGCTCAGCCTGCGGCAGGCGCAGGGTGTGTGGGGCAGGGATACGGGAAAGGATGCCCCTCTGTGCATGCGCACCCAGGGCGCCCCGGGCTGAGCATGCGCATGCTCGGCAACGCTTGTCAAGCTCAGCCGCAGCAGGGCGCTACTTGCCTGATCCCCGTGCGGTCGGCCCCCACCTCTGAGCACACAGCGTCCACCACCTCCAGCGCAAAGCTGCGAGGATGGGTGAAGGACAGTGGATGTTTGGCACTGCAGGGATGGCTGGCATGAGTTGATCAGGCAGTGCAAAGCTAGTTGCGCAAGCTGCGAAGAATGGGGTGAATAGGGGAGCAGCTGTGATGTTCTTATGTTCCACTGAACGTGCCTTCTGGCATAGGCAGCACCCCGTCCAATGGCAGCCTGCCCAGGGGCAGCAGCACGCCCGCTCACCGGCAGCGCCGCTCGATGCTGCCGCCGTAGCCGTCAGTGCGGTGGTTGGACTCTGACTTGAGGAACTGGTCGATGAGGTAGCCTGCATTGGATGGAACGACTAGAACCTTTAAGGGACTGGTCGATCAGGTAGCCTGCATTGGATGGATGTTGAGGCTTGCGTGCTGAGATAGACTAGCGCAGGGGCATGCCAGCACTGCAGTAAGAACTGAACATCTGAGCAGCGCAGCGCCATCCATCCGCACCACCCGCCCACCGTTGGGGCCGTGGATCTCCACCGCTGAGAAGCCCACATCCAGTGCGTTGCGGGCCGCCTGGCTGCAGGGTGCAGAGGGCCAGGAAGCAAAGTGACTGGCACAGGACCGGGCTGTAGTTGCTCAGCAGAACGCAGCATGGACAGCGCAGCACAGCACTGCTAGCATGGCATGCTCGCTCACATGCTCAGCAGGCTGTGCCAGCATGATGCCACAGCGCAGCACAGCATTGGCACGCCATGCCACCCAGCGCCCACGACGCAGCACAGCACAGCACAGCACAGCACAGCACACACACTCACCGGTACTGCTCCACCACCGCCAGGATTTCTTCCTCATCCAGAGCTCGCGGCGCCAAAAAGTCCACCATCTACGCGGGGCAATGCGGTTTGCGAGATTTGCCATGGGGAGCGTGGATGACAACGCAAAGCAGAATGCACTGCGCATGCACAGCGGTTGCTGTGCGCTACAATGCTGGCGGCCAGCTGGATCTTTGCCTTGCACTCTTCAACCCCAGCGCAACCTCGCCCTGCTGGAGGCAATACAAACAGGTGCCGGGCCAGCCGGGCTGAAACTTTGTGCGTGAAGCTTCCGTGCCTGGTCTGGCAGGGCAGTTGAGAAGCAACCCAGCGCACCTTGCCCTGGCTGGGAGCAAACACTTGCGTGCCATCGGTGATGGGAATGGCAGAAGCAGACACTGGCAGCGCGCCACCGGGCTGGTAGTCTGGGTGCGAAGCCCTGCACAATAGAGGCGGGCAAACCAACAGCTACGGATGCATTCGGGGAGGCCGTGCTGTGAGCGAAGCATGGCAGGCTGCACCCAAAGGCTTGGATCTATCGTGCCAGCAGGCAGTAGTCGGCGACAGACAGGAGCCACCAGCTGGGCCAATGCCAGCAGCCCGCCCATGGCCACACGCCCCTCACCTGCCCACGTGCCACAGCTGGCTGACAAACACGGCCCCCTTGCCCGTCACCGCCTC
The DNA here is from genome assembly GCA_009928355.1 of Chlorella sp. CH2018. NCBI lineage: Eukaryota > Viridiplantae > Chlorophyta > Trebouxiophyceae > Chlorellales > Chlorellaceae > Chlorella > Chlorella sp. CH2018. The sequence goes on from VIYQ01001469.1 coordinate 7,336, forward strand.
CACAACCGGCTTCCACCCCGCCAGCTGCTCCATGCCGTAGATGCCGGGGGTGTGGGGGTAGCCTGCGAGAGGGAAAGGGTGATGTGTGCGCAGTGGGCAGTGCCTGGTGCAACCGACAGTTCCCAGCCCTACCCAGGCGGTGTGGCGGTGTGGAGCAGCAATGGGAGGTGCAAAGGCGCACACCTGGTGGGCAAGCAGGTGTGCCATTCAACCGGGCACCAAGCAGATCTGGTCTGACTGGCAACCTTAATGCTGTTCTAGGGCTGGATGCAGCACTGAGCGCTCACCATGTGCGGTGTTGGAGATGCAGGTGGCTTCAGAGATGATCAGGCCGCCATCTGCAGAGGAGACATGCGCACTTGGAGTTGGACCATCAGCCAATACGAACTGAGTAACTACATGCAGGGTGAACCGTGGCGCACAGCCAGCCGGTGGCTGGCAGCCAGTCAGGCACCTGCCCACCTGTGGCACGCTGGGAGTAGTACTCGATGGCGTTGGCACGTGGGATGCCGTCAATGGCCCTGTGCAGAGGTTGTTGAAGCGGCGCATTGCGTTGGGCGCTGTGCAGACTGGCAATTGGAGCGAGATGAGGGTGGACAAGCAGCCCGGATGTGACGACATGCCAGCAAGGAGGCAGCGAAACCGTAACCACAGCGCACCGGCAGCGGGTGAGGGGCGCCATCGCGATGCGGTGCGCCAGCTCAAACGGACCCATCTGCGAAAAGAATGGCAGTTGGAATGCTCGGCAAGGCAGTGCAGCGCCAGCAGGCCGTTTGCGGGGTGTGGGAGCGTGTGAGCCAGCATGCAAAGCTGGCAGCGATCAGGCAAATGCATCCGCCAAGCCCCCAAGCCATTCACCCCCTGCTGCAGCCGCCTACCAGGTAGGGTCGAAACAGCGGGTTCTGCCCAGGGTCGGCAATGGTGGTGGGCTCTGCCTGCTCGTTGTCGCGCGGCTGCCGCGCCAGCTGCTCTTGCGAGGCAGCGGCAGCCGTGTGCAGGCGGCGGCCGCCGCTGGCGGTGGCCCGACTGCTCCCAGCCCACGCGCCACTGCCACTGGCCCCTGTTGCAGAGGCCCGCAGGGCGGTGTGCAGCCCCTTGGACGCGGCTGGCATGCGGGCCAGCCGGACCGATGGCGTCAGCCGGGCAGCCAGCTGCATGGTCCCAGCTGTTCTGGCAAGCTTGAGCAGACAACCAGGAAGCCGGAAAGGCACTGCGATCGCCCATCAGCTTTGGGTGCTGACGGGCATCTCCGGCAGGACAGCGGGCGGCGCAGCGCAAGCGCTCGCCGGCTGCCGCCACCTGGTGTGTCCCGTTGCAGCTCGCATGGCATGGTGCAGCTCAACGGTGTTAACATGTGTTGCAAAGAAGGAGACGCGTGATCGACAACATCAGCTGGCCATTTTCATGGCAGTGCTAGCGCAGCAGCCCAGTCAGTCGCGCTTCTCATCGGGCGGCGGCGGCAGATCGTTGCCAGGCAGCTGCTCCTCCTCTTCATCTCCAACCTCTGTCGATTCTCGGGCCTCTACTGCCGCCGCCGCTGCCTCGCCGCCAGACAAGGGGCTGTCCGCTGCTGGTTGAGGCGAGGGTGCCGCCTCCTCCGCAACCGTCTCACCGCCGCCGGCTATGATTTGTCCTGCTGGCCTTGCCGGCGATGCTGCTGCCGCCTCAGCCCCCGCTGCTGCCCCACCCCCTGCCCTGCCGCCTGCCAGCACTGCACTGTACGGTGAGTGTTCTACCACCGCCACACCCTCTGGTATTGCAGCAGCACTGGGGCGGAAGCTGCCAGTGCGGTGGGGGCTGAGCTGCCGCAACCGCGGCGCCCCAGCTGCAGGCAGTGCCCTGCCTGCCGGCTGCCGCCCCGGGGTGGGCGGCGGGTGGTCCCCTGCAGTGCCCTGGGCTGGGCTGCTCGGCATGTTGCGGCTGCCACCGCCGCTGTACTGGCCCTCTGGCACGGCCTCCATCCACAGCTGCTCTTCTTCAGGCACACCCAGGGACATAGTTGAGACTGCAGAGGGCCGCTCCAGCGATGGCCACCGCTGCTGCTGCTGCTGCCCCTCGCTGCCGCCGCTCCGGCGGGCAAGCCAGCCAGCCTCCCCTGCTGCCGCTGGTGCTGCAGAAGCTCCTGCATTCTCTGCTGGCTCTGCTGGCGGCGTGCCCCGTGCACTGCCGCCGGCAACCGCTGCGCCTGCTGTGCCTGCTGGGGCGCTGGGGCTGGTGGGGCTGCCGCTCCTATGCAGGGACGGCTCAGGGGTTGCCAGGGGTGGGCCGGCTTGGGCTGAAGAGGCGTCGGAAGTGCGGCGCCGCAGCTTGCCCTCCGTCTGTGGGTAACCATGGAACGGAGGCAAAGGTTCCATTGCAGTGTCGCAGACTTGCAGCCTCAGCTGACAGGGTTTGATTGCAACGTTGCCGCAACAACGTGGAAGCTCCTGACATGGCACGCAGAGCGGCGAGGGCAGTTAAGTTCACCTTCTCCATCAGCGCCCGCACTTCCCGCTCGATGCGGCCCAGCCGCTTGGGGGCTGCCATGCTGCGCTCCTCTGCCCGCCTCTGCAGCTCGTGGATGTACTGTGGTGGGCAGACGCGAAAAGAGGAAGATGGAATGCAGGCGAAAGGGGAGTTTGGGTTCACACGCGGCGATGCAGCGCCCTGCGGCTCACGGAAGCACTGCACCGGAGAGCAGCTGGCGGGAGGTCATTACAAAACAAACCAAGATCCAGCTGCAATAAAGTCGCACCCGCAGGTAGCTGTTGCACAGCGGCGGCAGGAACTCGGGCTGATGCTTGAGCAGCGTGGCCAGCCGGGCGCCGGAAAACTGCCACAGCGTGCAGTTCGTGACGGCACGCACTGCAGGTGGGAGGGTCAGAGCTTAGTCGGGGCAGTGGCAGGACGCTTCAGCGGGGCAGCAGGGCCCCTGCCGGGCCCGCGCTGTGGTGTGGGAAAGAGCCGCCGGCGCAGGCGAATGCAGCTCAGCTGCAGCTGTGCAGGCTGTGCAAGCATTCTCACCTGTGTGCAGGCGTGAGCGGCACTCGTCCACGTAAGCGGAGAACACAGCCGCCTGGCCCACCACCGCGGGGCCGTGCAGGCAGCTGATGCGGCGCATGCCCCGAAGGGCCAGGGCTTCTCCTGCATGGGGGCGCAAAATGCAGCGCAGTAAGTTCACCGCAGCACAGCACGACCCTGCCAGCCACACTGCGACGCTACCGCGCACGGCGCAGCTACAACAGCCACCAGTCAAGCCGCAACTACAGAGTGGAGTGGCTGCCGCCATCATCCACTTTCTTGATGAGCTCTGCTGCGGCTCCACAACCAAGCAACCACAATAAACAGCACAGCCAGCTGCGCCCACCCTCTTGCAGGATGAAGAAGCTGTCGGCATCATCGGCTTCACGATACAGGTCATGCCCCGCCACCAGGCGCACAGGCTCCGCCATTGCCGCCAGCTGCGCCCGCATCTGTGGGAAGTGAGAGGCCGGTGGGCAGGGGAGGACCCGGCAGGCAGATCAATCAAAGTCCAGCCAGAGCGCTCCGAGAGCAATGTAAAGGAACTCTGGGACCCCGCCACAGCTGCACCAAAACGCTCTCGGGGTTCTTGGCGTAGTGCAGCCACAGCCACATCTTAATCTTAAGCACGCGCACCGCATCATCCAGCAGGAGGAACACGTTGGACTGCCGCATCTCCGGCTGCCACTGCAATGAAAGACAGTGTGTCGGGTACGCTAGCAGCAGGGGCATTACGAAAAGCTCACCGCATCGTCCAGCAGGTGGAACATCCTGGACTGCCGCAGCGAGTCGCCCGCCAGCTGGTGCACAATCTCCCCCCTGCATCGGGTTGGGTCGGCAGGACAGTTTGGCAAAAGGGCTGCGCCCATTCGCTCCATTCTCTGACACCCTGCATTGAGCTCTGTTTGCACAGCAAGCAGGGCGGCAACCTAACCCCTGCAGCACAGGAGCAAATCTGTGTGGCAAAGGGCGGTTCGCATATGATGCCGCTCTCCACGGCTGTCACGGAACCCTCGCAAATTGCAGGTGGAGTATGTCCAGTTTGACGCGCTGCCCGCCCTCCCCGCCCACCTGAGCTCGACGGGCAGCGCGTCAAACTGCTCCGCGTCGTCGATGCCGGCGTGCGGCGCCCAGACTTGCACCAGGTACCGCCGCACCTTGGTTTGCAGGTGGGTGGGCAGGTGGCGCTCCTGCGGCGGCGGAGCGGGCAAGGGGGCCAGCTGTGCAATGTTTCATGTGACGAACTGGCGTTGCACACAGGATTGTGTGGTGTACAACGATCCGAAAGCGCTCGACACTGGCTGCTTGAACAGACGAGGAGCGGCAGCCTGCCTGCATCCACGCCTTGGCACCCTCCATCTTCAAGTTGCGCCGCAGCGCCTTGCCCTGGCAGTTGCGGCGACTCTAAACACCAGTGTCCACAAGACCTTGAGACCTGCCAGTGGCCCACCTGCATCCACGCCTCCGCGTCCTCCAGCTTGCGCCGCAGCGCCTCGGCCTGGCGGTTCTGGCGGGAGAAGCCGTGCAGCAGGTCGCTCATGGCGTTGATGGCAAAACTGCGCGGGGTCAAGACACAAAATTAGATGCAGGTAGAATGCAGCTGGGTGTGGCTGACAGCCCCGCAACAGGTCGCTCATGGCGTTGATGGCGAAACTGCAATGGGAGTGGGTGGGCGGTTTGTGAGCAGACCAAGATGGGCCATGCCATGATGACCCCAGCGGAGGGAGGGCTGCACTGCCATTGGTTTTGCACCTGGCTGTGCAGCACAGCAGCACAGTGTGGAGAACTGGAAGCATCAGTTAAGCAAACGTTCCTGCACCGGTACTGCACCTGAAGTAGAAGATGGAGGCTGCCATGAAGCAGATGGCCACCTGTGAGCAGGCATTGTAGGGGGTGCAGATTCCTCTGTTGGCCTTCGCACGAAGCGGGGTGCTCACACACTCAGCGCTGCCTGCTGGCCCTTCCCTGCCTGCTGGTACTTTCTTTGACGCGTTGCACACCTGTTGAGGCCTCCCCCTGTGGGAAGGCAACACCTCACCAGCTGCTCAGCGACAGTGACGGCCGTCACATCTCCGTAGCCCACCGTCGTCATGGTGGTCATGGCTGCAGGCCGGGGGAGGGCAGGTGTGCCGCGAGAAAGGTGGTCAAAGACTTGGGATTTCGATCACTCGGTTGCATGCCGCGTGCCGCGCCGGCTGTTGTTCATTCAGTGCAGATTGCAGTCCAAATTGCAGTCCAAATTGCAGTCCAACAGAACCACAGCTGCCGCTCACCGTAGTACACAGAGGCGGCCCAGCGAGCAGCGCCTGAGCAATCCAGCAGGCTATAATTGAAGTCTGCGGGGCAGGAGAAAGGGCACTGCCCTGGCAGACGTAGGGCACTGGAGAAAGGGCACTGCCCATAGTGCAGTCACTGCCCATTTTTAGTGCGGTCACTGCCCATTATGCAGTAATGCAGCCACAGGTGCTGGATTGCAACCCCTGCATGCATACTCAAATCGGCAGCCCTTCTGCACGGTGTGCCACGCACGTTGCATGCAGCAAGAGGGAGCGGGCTCACTGGTGTGCGCCGCCCAGCTGTGCTCCAGGCCCTCGAGCACCGCCAGGAACCACCAGCAGCAGCCCTGCGGGCGGAGGAGCGTGTTGGGTTTGATTGGTTGACTGGTTGGTTGCCAGAGGAGCGACCGTACGTGCATCGTATCCCCCACTAGTGGGGAGCAAGCGTTTCTGGTTCCAGCACAGCAAGCCTTCCAATCACCAGCCAGCCGGCCAATCGGCCAGCCACCCAGCCAGCCATTCACCATCAGGTTGACCAGCACCGACAGGCCGACCAGCAGGTTGCAGAAGTAGAGGACGGCAGTGGACATGAAGCGCTGCAGGCCCCTGCAGGTTGGTGAGCTCAGCTAACAGCAGCAGGATCAAAGGCAGTCGGCCAGACAGAAGTTAGTCAGCGTGGTGGTACAGCAGGAGGGGGATGGCAAGAGGAAGGCTGGCCGAGCAGCACTGTGACAGCACAGCGGCAGAGGAGCACAACAGCAGAGAGACGCCACAATGACACAGCCAGCAGCCCACCGTGCCAGGGTGTTGGTGAACACGGAGCCGCCGCAGACTGCGCAGCAGCAGGCAGGGCAGGCTCATGCTGCAGGTTGCACAACTTGCAGCGGTCGGCAGCAAGGAGGAGAGTCAGGCGCAGGAACTGCTGCCGCTGTGCCGCCTACGGACGAAAGCCAGCCGCTAAAGCGCAAACTTGCCTTTCAGCAGGCGGGCCACGCGGGCCAGGCGCAGCAGGCGCAGCGCGTAAAACCACCTGCGCACGAGCCAGGAACGCTTCGTTACTTGTGTGGTGGCAAGCAGCCGTCTGCTGCAGGGCATGCTAGAAGGGGCGGCACCATCGCTTTGCACGCTGCGCCCAGGCTTGGCAGGATGCGTCTGGTCCCGCCAGCTCACTTGTAGGCTGTGGTGTCGGAGGGCACGCTGCTGAACACCAGCTCAGGGATGATGGGCAGGGCTGCGGGAGGACCGGTGCAGAGGGAGAGCTCACCAGCTTCACCTGGTCCCAAGGCCCGAAGAGTTGTTGCACCCATGGGTGCTGGGCAGCCCCTGGAATGCCCGGCACCAGCAAGGTTGACCGCGGGGCAACAATGAGCAACAGCAGTCACTGTGCAGCATCCATCCAGCTCACTGGCCACCAAGTCCATCCAGAAGCCGCCATGCCGCACATAGTACTGCGCCACCTTGCCGGCCTGCAACACAACGGTTAAAACAACCACTTCTAATGTGCACCTGCTCGGCAACCGGCCAACCGGGCGACACACCGCTGCGCCGTTGCCGCACGGTGCCTTGTGTGTGCACTACTTGCAAGCAGCAACTGCAAGCAGCTCCCTACCTCCATGACCAGTGCACGCCGCACGTCGCACTGCAAACGTCGGCCACAAGCAGGGCAGGCAGCGGTGGCTGTGGGTCAAGGGTGTTGCTTGCAGACTTATGCTGACCACTGCTTTGCTGGCATGGCTGAGCTGCGGTGTGGGGAACATGCCGCTGCCCAGATCGACACACAGAGACCTCAATCGCAGCGCAACACGCAGCAGTGCAGCTTGCCTGCACGATGAAGCCGGTGTGGAAGCCCATCATGATGTCGGCTAGGTAGAACGCGGCTGTGCAAAGGATGCGCAGGGCGAGGGCCAGAAGTTTGCCTTCAAAGAAGAGTTGCGGTGCAACCCCGCGTCATTGCTTGCTCCCGCTCGGTTGCAGCAGCAGATGTGGCGTGCCTCCGGGACTCTCCCCTGGCATCCAGCCAACAGCAGGAGGTGCCCCCTGCACGCTCCTGGCTTCCGAACAACGCCCCACCAACCCCACTCACTGCCTACGATGTTGGAGCGGGTGACGGGCGTGTGGGTGTAGGGCCCCTCAGCCGGCCAGCAACCAAAAGACTCAGCAACAGAGGCAAACAGACTCACTGCCCACGATGTTGAGGTAGGTGAAGAAGGTGTAAGCGTGGGGCCCCTCCATGTTGTCGAAAGCCAGCGACAGCGGCACCAGGTACGCTGGACAGAGCGTGGGGGTGGGTGGGGAAGGAAACATGAGGACGGATTGGAAGGTGGCAATGTGAGCAAGGGTGGCAGGGAAGAACACCTTGGGATGGCAACGTGAGCAATGCGTGCAGCTGTGCCGGTGCCGGTGGGCCCGGCTGCGCTGCCCATGCATGAGGGCGCCCACATGGGCGTCCGTGGACCGTGGCCGCGGCAGGGATGAAGGTCAGCAGCTGGGGCAGCCCACGTTTGCGCGCCGCAACAGCGTGTGCCAGGGAGGACAACAAACACTCGCCCACCTGTGTAGGTCAGGTCCAGCAGGCTCATGAAGGCAAGCTCTGAAGGCAACAAACACTGGCCCACCTGTGTAGGTCAGGTCCAGCAGGCTCATGACCCAGCTCCAGCCCTTGGACAGCAGGCTGTCTGCGGCAGGGCAGTCGCCCCACGTTTCTTTCAGGCACAGCGGCAGAGCAGCGATTAGCGAGTATTGCCAGCGGGGCTGGGCCGCCCAGCCTCGCGGCAGCAGCTGCAGGCCGTCTGCAGCCGGGGAGCGGCATGTGCACCGTCGTGAGCTGCTGCGCGTGAGCACGCACAGAACCGGCGCTGCAGTGCAGCGCTCCACCAGCCAGCGTGTGCGCGCCAGCCACAGCGCATGTGATGCACAGCATGTCACTGACAATGGCCAGTACTGCCGGCCGTGGATCACCTGGGCTGATCATGGGCAGGCCCAGCAGGGAGCGATGCCGGTGCGTCTTCTCAGCCCGCCACGCCTCCATCTCGCTCGGCGCCGAGCCAGCACTGCCATCCTCAGCTGCCTCAGCTGCCAACCCGGCCTGGCTGCCGCCGCCGCTGCCGCCGCCGCTGCCGCCGCTACCGCTGCCCACCTGACTGCCGCTGCCGCCGCTGCCCACTCTCCTGTGCTTTCCTGCGTCAGCAGCAGCTGCGCCGGCCTCCTCGTCCCACCCCTGCTTCGGCCCGCCGCTGATGCCGCCTGCCCCGCTGCGGCCACACAGGTGCAGCCGCTGTGCCACCTTTTGCAGCCAGGCGGAGCAGTGCTGCCAGGGTGGGCGCCAGCTGGTGGGGCCGTGCTGGGTGTAATACCGCCAGTGGCGAGCGTCCACATCCAAGGTGCGGCTGGGCTCAAAGGGAATGTCGGGGCGGTCGAAGGGCACTGCAATGGGAGAGCGTCAGGAGGAGAGGAGTGGGAGGAGGGAGCAGCAGCTATACCGCAGTCAGAGGCAAGCCTTATCATGTGTGCCCTCCCTAATTCCTTCCCATCCAACACAAAAGCAACTCCCTGCAACCCCTCACCCTCATAATGCGTGAACAGCTCCTCCGCTCGCTGCCGCCGCTGCCGCCGCCAGTCGCCCTGCCCCCCAGGGCTGCCGCTGTCGCTGCCGCTCCCCAACACATCGTGCTCTCCAGACAGGGAGGTCAGGCGGACGGGGGCAGCGGCAACGGGCCCCGGCCGCCGCCACCGCAGCGCCTGCGGCGGCGCCTGCGGCGGCTGCTGGCTGTCTAGCGGTGGCCCGTGGCCCAGGCAATCACTGGCCATGCCTGTGGAGCACTGGGCTGGGGCAGGCCTGGGCTGGCGGGCAGCTGCGTGACAGGAGCGCCCGCAGCTCGGTGTCCAAGGCTGCGCTGCGGTTATTTGGGCTGTCGTGGTTCTCCACGGCAGCTGATCAAGAGCACAAGCAGGCCTAGCAGGTTTCAGGTGCCACAGCCAGCGCCGACGGCGGCGGCAGGCTGCCCGGCTGGCGCTCGAGGCGGCAGCGCTTCACTGCATTCCTCGAGGGCCCGTTTGAGCAGAACCAACCGACCCAGCTTAATGGGAGCATGCCATGCCATACAGGCACGCTGTTGGGTTGCTGTGCAAAACCGGACATCGGCCCCGCCGGCGCCGCCGCTCTGCTCCCGCTGCTCCCGCGCTCGCCATCTGAGCCCAGCTGCCCCGCGCTGCCCGGCGCTCACAAACGCTCGCACAGTTCTCTTAAGCCGCCCCTCTTCCCCAGGCGCCGACTGCAAACGGATTTCGGCAGCTGCCTCCCGCCACCCAGCTCGTTGCCGCTTCCAGCGCCACCCAGCGCTCGTTCACGTTGCTGATCTTCCAGACAGACTCTCGGGGAGCTCCCATCGTAGCCCGACAGCCACCAGGCTGCAACCGCGCCCCCCACAGCCGGCCGCGAGCGTCTTCGCAGGCGTCGCGGGCGCCCACAGCCTGTCCAGCTGCATCAGGTACGGGGGAGCGAGGCGCCAGCGCGCCCGACCGCCGCAAGCTAGGGTTTGAGGGGCGGCGCCTGCCGCCGCCGCTGCCGCCGCTTGCTGCAAGGGGGCAGAGCGAGTGCCATCGCTGAGCAGCAAAGGCATTAAACATGCCGCTGACCAGCCTGCTGCTGCACACTGTGTATTTCTGCAGGGAAGCGGAGACTGGTGGGCAGCGTCCGACAGCAAAACAGGGCGGCAGCTGGCACTCGTGAGCACAAACAACAAGCAAGCGGGCGGTACGTCCAGAGCAAGCACCTAGTTTACGCACCCAGCTTGGGGCAACCAACAATCCACACCCGCGCCCGCACCCGCACCCGCACCCGCACCCCATGTCGTCGTCCGTTGAGCTGCTGAAAGCAGCCGCCAAGGGCGATGCTCGCACCGTGAAGCGCCTGCTGCAGGTGCGGCCCACCGGTGGAACGGAGCTGTGCCGCAGCTGCTGCCTGCTCTGGGCGTGCTACATGCTCCTTGCTCCCCCTCTGCCCACCCTGCCATGGCGCCAGCGCTCAGCACAGTCCTTCAAGGATGCCTGCTGGAAGCCCAATTCACACACCATTCACTCACAGCACCCAACTCACAAGCAATCCACTTGTACCCCGGCCGCACCCTCACCACCCTCGCCACCTATCCTCCGCAAGAGCAGGCCGGGGGGCTACCCAATGCCAAGGGCGCGCACGGCAACACCGCGCTGCACATGGCGGCGGCCGGAGGGCACACCGGCTGCATCAAAGCGCTGCTGGACAGCAAGGCATCCGTGGATGTGCATGCGGCAGACGGCTGCACGCCGCTGCACCGCGCGGCGGCTGCCGGTGCGTGCGTGGCGCAGCAGGGGCAGTGCAGAGGTGGCAGGGGCAGCGGGGCACCAGGCAGGGCATGCATTGGGGCAGGGTGGGCTGGAGTGCAGCTGCGCTGCTCACAGGCCTTCCTTCCTAGCTGCCGTCAACCGCTCTCTCCATCCTCCTCTCCTCTCCCTCCCCTCGCAGGCCACGGCGAGGCGTGCGCTGCACTTCTGGCCGGCGGCGCCTCGCCTGATGCAGTCACTCCAAAGCGAGTCACTCCGCTGCTCATGGCGTGTGAGGCGGGCCATGCCTCGGCAGTCGCTGCCCTGATGGCGGGCGGGGCGAGTGCCGATGCCAAGAACCCTGCGGGCGCCACGCCCGCGCAGCTGGTGAGGGGGTGGTGGGGTGTCGGGGTGGTGGGGTGCTGCTGGCCAGGTCACCGGAGGGAGAAGGAGAGTAGAGAGAATAGAGTTATGAATGATGGGGGGAGGCTGCTGCAGGCAGCGGCGGCATCTGTCATCTGCTTGCAGGCGCATATCGCGTATCTCAAGTCTGCACTACATCCCTTTGTGTGCGCAGGCCATCGCCGCGGGGCACGCCGCGGCGGTGGCTGCCCTGGTGGCCGGCGGGCTGGACCCCAACAGCCGCCTGCCTGACTCCGGGCTGAGCCTGTTGGAGGCGGCGGCGCACCATGGGCGAGGCGAGGTCATCACGGCACTGATTCCAGGCGGGGAGGGGTAGTGTAGGGCTGGTGGGCTTTTCTGGGAGGTGTGGCTGGCAGCGGCAGCGCCCCATGGGCGCGCGGGGGTCATCACAGCACTGATTCAAGGCGGGGAGGGCTGCTTGGATGCATGGGTGGCTGCCTGTGTTTCAAGGCTGTCAAAGTGCCGTTGCCACGGTGGCCCACACAAGCCACTCAAAACTTGGTTTGGGGTCTCACAGCCCTGTTCCCTGGCCCTCAACGTGCTTTTCCAGGCTCCCCGGATGTGGACGCCGCCAATGCTAAGCGCAGCCATACACACACACTCCTTACCTGCCTGTTCTGTCTGCCCTCGACATGGTTTTCCAGGCGGCGCGGATGTGGACGCCACCAATGCCAAGGGCGAGAACGTGCTGCACAAGCTGGTGCAGTCGTGGAAGGACAGCAAGATGCTGGTGGGTGCAACTGGATTCGTTGCTTTTTTCATTCAGTGAAAAGCGAGCATTGGGAGTGTTCGTTCAGAGTGGAAGGACGGCAAGATGCTGGTGGGTTGTTGCAGGGGGATGAATGCAACTTTCAATCGGTGAACAGTTGTCATTGGGAATGTTCATTCCGAGTTTGGAAGGACAGCAAGATGCTGGTGGGTTGGTGCATTGAAAAGTGATCATTTTGGAATGTTCATTCCGAGTTTGGAAGGCAGCAGCAAAGTGCTGGTGGGCGCAGCGGGAAGCCTGCTGTTGCACGATTGACTGTGCTGCAGAATGGCAATGCATGGCACAACAGCTGGCTGTGCGAGTAAAAGTACACTCACCGCTTGCAAGCCCCCGCCGCTGTGTGCAGCCCAACGGAAAGATGGATGGCAACACCGAGAGGTGCGCTGAGCGCTGGCTTGCTTTGCCTCGCGCTGGCCGGGTGTACGCGCTTGAAGACCATCTCTGCCAATGCACGGTTCCTTCGCTTCATGCATCCCAAGTTCACTGCGTAATAAGCAATGCCCGACACGTAGTGTGTGCCTGCAAGCTGCCAGTTCAGCCAGCGGTGCTCATGCCCTGCCCTGCCATGCTCTGAATGCCGCAGGTACAGCGCAGCAGCGCAGGCGCTGCTGGACGGCGGCGCGGACCCCTGGTCCCTCAACCACAACGGTGGGTATTGCTGCATGCATGCCCCGCCAGGCTGTTGCATCCCCCAGCGGCTGCGCGCCCTCCACCGAGTTTCCCAGCTGCTTGTGTGGCTGCGGTTCACTCCGCTTCACATGCTGCGTTTGCCTGCCCGGCAGGCATGCCGCCCATCACCCTGGCCTCTTGTACATCCTTTGTTTGGCGTTTCATCTAACTCATTCCCCCCTTTGCAACCCGCCTGCCCCGCAGGCAAGTCAGCCATCACCCTGGCCGCGGACCGGGGCAACACGCGCCTGCAGCAGCTGTTTGTCAAGGCGGTGCCCTGCCCCCGTGAGTCGCACTGCATGCTAGCCAGCCAAGCCTGATGGCAGCAGTTGCAAAGCTTTGACAAGCTAAGAAAGTTCCAGTGCTGGGTTACAGCGGCGCCCATCTGCAGCGGTCGTAGCACGTCCCGAAGGTTCCGCCCTCTATCTCCCTCCCTGCGCAGGCGCGGCCGACAAATTCCGCAGCCCGACTTCCTCGCCCCCAGCAGCCAAGCCTGCAGCCGCAGCCTCGTCCCCTGCAGCTCCCACCTCAACAGCTGCTGCTGTGGCCCCGGCAGCCGCCGGCGCGGCGGGAGCAGTGGCGGCCAAACCAGGGGCACCTGCCAAGCTGGCAGCGGTTGCGACCAAGAAAGAGGATCCTGCGGCCACCAAGCCAACTGTGCAGCGCTCGGTGACCTCTCCCACGAGCACCAGGCGCACGACAGGCACAGCAGGCACAGCAGGCGCCAGCAAGGCGCCGTCGGCCCGCACCCTCAGCCCGCCAGCACCCACAAGCCGTGCCTCCAGCACAGTCACCCGGACAGGCAGCTCTGCTGCCCGCACCCCACCAGCCAGCACCGCGGCAACAGGGGCAGCCCGGCCGGGCGTTCAGAGCACCGCAGCAGGCGGCAGCAGCAAAACGCTGGGCAGCAGCGGCAGCGCTTCCAGCCGGTATGCAAATGTGCGGAGCAGCGGCTACGGGCGCAGCAGCAGCGCCAGCGCCAGCACACGGGCTTCCGTCCAATCACCGGTCACCTCACCTCGTGCCTCAACGGGCGCAGCAGGCACAGCAGGCAGAGCGGGTGCGGCGGTCAAGTCGCCTGTTACCTCGCCTCGTGCCAGCGCGGCCGGCAGCGGCAGCCGGCTGACTGCCACAGGTAGCAAGCCGCGCATGGATGCAGCGGCCAGTGCCAGTGGCAGCCGGCGGTCCATCGACCGCAGCGCCAGCGGCAGTGCCAGTGCGAGCGGCAGCAGCAACAACTTAGGCAGCAGGCGTGCGCTGAGCCCTGGGGGTGGCGCCAGTGCCAGCGGTGCCAGCGGCAGGGCACTTGCTTCCAACGGCAGCGGCTCAGTTGCAGCCTCAGCTGCCTCGCTGGCGGCCAGCAGCAGCGCGGCAGCCCAGCCGTTGGCGCCTGAGCCTGTTGCTGAAGTGGAGGTGGCAGAGGCAGGTGATGCAGAGGCAGTTGCCCACGCTCCTGACACGCCGCCATTGGAGCAGAGCCTTGGGGCGCAAGGTGCACCAGCAGCTGCGGCAGCTCCTTCGGAAGCAAGTGAGCTGCAGCAGGCCGCCTCTGGCCTTGCTGCAGCACCCTCTGCACAGAGCAGCAGCAGCAGCCAGCGGCTGGTGGCAGCTGAGGGGCAGGCGGCAGGGGCAGGGGCCGAGCCTGCCGCAGCAGAGGAGGAGGCGGCGGCAGCTGCGGCACCATCCGCAGAGCAGCAGGCGGCGGCGGCGGCGGTGGCAGGGCTGGCAGCAGGAGGCGCAGCGGCTGGCCTGGCGGTTGGTCAGCGAGATGGGAGGGAATCATTTGAGTCTGAGATTGACTTGCTGGCAGCCACAGAGGAGCAGGTGGCAGCTGCGATGGCCAAACCCGCCAAACCCGAGCCGCCAGCTGCTGCCGAGCCTGCGGCGCCTGCCGAGGCGGCGGCGCCACCTACACAGGCGGAGCAGCAGCCTGCTGCGCCGATGGCTGAGCCAGTGGCAGCAGCGGCTGCACCGGAGCCTTCAAAGGCTGAAGAAGCACAGCCGGTGCCGGTTGCGGCAGTGGCGGCGGCAGTGGCAGCGGCGGCCAAGCCTGCGGCAGTGCCGGCGCCGGTTGCTGCGCCCGCCGCTGTGCCAGCCCAGCCGGCTGAGGGGGAGGCAGGGCAGCCAAAAGCCAAGGCCGGCTGTGCTTGCACAATCATGTGAGAGCAAACTAAGAGTTGCCCTGAGGACCATGTATTGCTATTGTTGAACGCTTCTCGAACGCTGCATGGGGCCACGCTGACTGACTGAGACTGTGTTGACTTGAGTTATTTGAGGCCATGCTTGACTGCCATGCACCACATCAAGGAATTGTAAACCATCATGGGCCTTGTGCGAGCGGCTTGGGGCAAGAGAGCAGCGCTTGTACCTTGTGCTGTCCGACATGTTGCTGCTGAGACCGGAAGCTTGCTCAGACCAGACTTCAGAATTGTGTAATACCATACAAATCTTCAGAAGCAGCACAGCTGCGCTTGCTGCCACAGCCCGGGGGTGCCTGAACCGCTCTCGTCCCTCGTTGCGCACAGCCAGCGGCAGCTGATGTGGCGGCGCCGCTGAGCCCCAACCCTTGCGGGGAGCCCTGCGCGCACCCACAACGCTGCATGCGCCGGGTTGTGAGTGATCTGCGCCATGGGCAGCCCATCAAAGGCCAAGAAGCGGCCCGCGCCGGTGTTCCACGAGCTGTCGGCGGACTTGCTGGAGCGCATCGCGCTGCTGCTGGCGCCTAGAGACCGGTGCGAGTTGTTGGGTTGGTCGGCGCGCTAGCTGGCGGGGCTGTGCCGCCGCCGCCGCCACTGCCGCTGCCGCCACCGCTGCCGCTTCTCAGCCAAGCACTGCTGCACACCACGAGTTTGCCTGCCCCCAACCTTCACAGCTACAAGCTCAACCTGGTGTGCCGCTCCTGGCGTGAGGGCCTGGTGGCGGCGCGAGCGGTGTGGGAGTGTGTGGCCATTGACCCGAGGAAGAAGGCATCCACCAACAGGTGGGTGCTGCTGGCATCAAGTCGTGAAACGCTCTGTGCTGTTTGTGCAGCTCAGTACACGCTCGGGCCGCATTGGATTGAGTTGAAAGTGGGCTTGTCAATCGTACAGCGAAGCCTGGGGCGTGGGCGGCCACGTGCCTGCCTGCTAGCCCCTGGTGTGTGCATTGCCTGTGGAGCAAACCCTAGCTGAGACCTCACAGCGCAATAGGTGCAGGAGCTGTCGATCCACCCCTGCCTACTGCCATTCGTTGCACCGTTGTTATCACGTTGCTATGTGCAGGCGCGTGCGCTTCAACAAGCATTTGCCGACCGCCGAGGCGCTGGGCGCTTACTTTGGTACCTACGGCCGCCACTGCCGCACGCTGCACCTGGGCCACTTGGACGCTGCTTCGGCACAGGTGGGTGGGGCTGGCTTTCTACTTTGCTGTGAGGCTGCCTGGGCTGGGCGCTTGGGCTGGGTTGTCCTGCTCGCAGCGCAGCGGCACCCCTCGGTCGTTGTTGTTGCCTGGCTTGAGGTGATGACGCACCGCTCCCGTCACTGCCTGCCACAGGAGGGCTGTGTCGGCGAAGACGATCTGGCGGCCCTGCTGCAGCAGGTGGCGCCCAGCCTGCAGCAGCTGGTCGTCAACCAGTGCCGCGTGCAGGTGCGGATCTGCTTGGTGGCCCCAGTGAGGAGGAGTTAGCTGGGGAAAGCGGGATGGAGTTGGCTTTTCTCTGGCTCTTCTCTACTGCAACCCTGACACTTTGCCCCTAGCGGTGACAGCAGGGACGGGCTGAAGCAATGCAGCTGGCTGCTGAGAGGGGCAAAGCAGTGTGAGAGTTCGAATGACGCCGTTTTACTGTAGGCAGTGCGGCAGCGCCTGGGCAGCCATCGGTTCCACATGCCCACGCCGCCGTCCCATATCCACCCAACTCAACCCAACTCACTCTCGCAGTCGCTGTTGTTGCTGGCCCACCGTGCCCCTGTTACATGCGCTGCCTGTGCCAGCTGACCAGCCTGCACGCCTCCCCTGCTTCCCAACCCCCATGAGTGCAGTCGCTGCTGGCGCACCATGCCCCCGTCATGCAATCCCTGGCCCAGCTGACCAGTCTCCACATCATGTTGCCTCTAGACCAGCGCGGCCTCAGCCTGGGCACCCCTGAAACCGCATTCGTCAGCTGCCTCACCCGGCTGGAGGACTTAGCGCTGGCCACCCCCTGGCGGGAGCAGGGCGAGCACTTTCTGCCCGCTTCCCTGCCGGCGTCGCTCAAGAGCTTGCAGGCGAGAGGAGGTACCGGTGGTGGGACGTGAGGTTGGGTTGAGACGATTCGCAGGCTGGTGGTGAACAACAGTCAGCAGCGCAGGCGAAATTGATCCACGTAGGGCTGCCTACGTGCCACCCTAAGTCGCCATCTTGCCAGCCGAGAGTTTCAGCGCACGGCTGCTTTCCCTTTGCAGCTGGCGCGACTGGGTGGGGAGCGAGGCGTGTTCCGCGGCGCCGGCGACGTTTACTCGCTGACAGTGGCCAGCAGCCTGGCAGGTGCGGAGCGGCGAGCCCTCCCATTTGGGCAACAGGCAGATCCGCAGTCGCGGCTGTCTTTGATTGCTCAGCACTTCCTGGTGCTGTGATATCAGCCAATCGGCGCCATGCTGTGGCTACCTGCGCCGCCCACTGTCTGCAGGCCTGTCGGCGCTGCAGCGCCTGGTGCTGTCCGACTGCCTGCTGATGGAGCAGGAGCCGTTGGGGGAGATCCCCGACCAGCTGGTGAGTTGTTTTAGTGCCCTGATTCATCAAATTCTGAGGACAGCAGATTTCTGTAGCAGCCGCTGGGGAAAGTCCTCGACCAGCTGGTGAGCTGGGTGCTGCGCCTGGTGCTGGCAAGATCAGGCTTAAGGCTTGCCTCCCTGATCCACGGCCCATGGCACCGATCCTGCGCCTCGCCTCATCCGCCCCGCCCTGCAGGGCATGCCGCCCGCACTGCTCCTGCCACCCACCCTCACCAGCCTGCCCCTCCCTGGGCAACCCACTCACCAACCCACCCCTCCCTCTGCCTCCCCACATGCAGCGCATGCCACCCGCGCTGTTCCTGCTGCCTGCCATAACCAGCCTAACCCTCAACGATGTGGGATTGGGGCGGCTGCCGCCGCCTCCCGCCCA